>BQNB010101749.1:0-24404 GCA_026074375.1 Tanacetum coccineum | reverse complement strand
AGGTCTTACGTTGTAAAGTGCTGAGGCGTCCTTTCCATATTACAAGCTTAAAATATGTTATGGCATAATCAACGGGCATGTTACGCCGTAATGCTGACTCGGATGAGTCAACCTTCCATAATAACTCTGTTACATCGTAAACCTTACGTATGGTTACGCTGTAATGTTGTAGGCTGACGTGTCTTGCTTGAATTATGTTATGGCGTAACACTATCGTAGGGGTTAACGTCTTGTAAGAATCCATATTATTTTTATTTTTTCGTCCATTTCCCGTGTTTCTTGTCACATACTTGCATTTTACCTAAAAACAACTAAATAACCATAAATGTATCGAATTCAAGTATTTATAAAACAATTGCAAGTATTTTCATGGGGAAATTGACACTGAAAAGTATCAAATAATTGATGTTTTCAAATATCCCCCCACTTGACTTTTGCTTGCCCTCAAGTAGACCTGTTAGAATATTATATAAAAGGATTTCTCTTATTTGACTCAAAGAAATGAATCTCTAAAAGACTTATGCTAGAAACATCAAAGCCGAACACCTCACGAAAAGAGGATCAAAATTCACTCAACTCTCAACTAGTCTAAGTGTTCATTTTTAGGATGATCGCTCAACTGTACAATCATGGCATGTATTCTATCATAAGCTTAGGAAGTACACAAATCTGCACCAGTTGGAGTTAGGGTCTAAACAATTCTTAAAGGCAACATGGGTGACATAACACATGTTTATTTGGTGATATAAAGGGTTAGGATAGACATAGGGTACATATTTAATTGGTGTTAAGATAGAAACACAAAACAAATAGTCCTATATAATCTAAGGTATCCATAACCAGCTACTGTTCATCCATAGCCCAAGTCTTCGAGTGCAAAAATTTGATCATATCATCAATATGGGTTAGCTAATAATGAGATCTTGCAGAGCATGCTAAGCCATTCTTCACTAGGTGGCTTATGCACCACCTTTATACTTTGGATGGCTTATAGTTGCACCATTCCCAAAATCACTAGGTGGCTTATAGTTGCACCACCTTTTTACTTAGTTGGTTTTATAACACGTAACCAACATCAGGAGTTATATCACTAAGTGGCTTATAGTTGCACCGTCGTTTCTCTTTTTTTACAATACTCCTGTATATAACATATCACATATCCCCCCACTTGAGATAAACAGTATCGCAAGTGATAATACCGAGGGGTCTTCCATGATCAAGATAATATATCATCAAAGTAAGTGCCAATCTTCAAACCATTTTCCTGAACCATGGATTTAGGTAGCCAAAAATTTCAACACAAGGATAAATATAGACTACAAGGTTAGCTAAGGCGAAATGGTGTAACGAAACATATAATAATGGGTGAAAACATAGATTGGCTTTACAAGGGTAATCTAGGGGTATCTTGCACTAATGATGAGCACAACAAAAGGGTTTTAACACGGGAGGTCGACAAGTCAGTGTAACAAGTCGATAAACACACACATAACGGCTATTTGGGTAAATTCCTAAATGTTGCCTTCTCGAACTATCTATTCTTGCTAATCAATTAGGTCTCGAAATGATGTACATGCCAAGTTCTAAAGTCTGCAATACTACCGGCACACTTAATATTTTGGTGGATTTTTATATAATGAGATGAAAATGGAACATCAGGCTTAAACCAAACCAAGTAATAATAAAGGGTAATGTGCATTCGGCAAAGATTAATTCTAGTTTAGTAAGAAAAACATGTCAATATTTTTTTAAAAATTGGCACCATTTTTCAAAGAAAACTAGGAAATCGAAGGCCATAATAGGTCAAGTGATAATTCTACTCCAATCCCTCTACTTGTTTTGTATAATATCCCTATTGTACATTAAATAAATGAAATAAACATGAAAGGGTATAGTTAGAACAAGAAACTCCCTTAAGCTTTGCTTATGAACACATGAAATGTAATAAGCCGGCGAAGAAATTCAGAAAATCTCCATCTTAAGCAAGCTCATTTTCCCTTGTGATCACTAAAATAAACCAACATCATAAAATCGCTCTAAGAGAAATATACAAGAAATACAAACCTAACTCACGATTGCATTTAGCATACGCAACAAGCCCTTTAAACAACTTGGTGGCCCAAGTGGACAAGTGAAGTATCGTGAGGGTTTCCAAAGAACATACTCACAAAGTTCATTTAGATATACAAGGTTTTGCAAAAACTTTATTTTAAGGTTTTTCAGAAAGAGGTTACGGCGTAACTCCGGTGGTTACGCTGTAATCATGTGGTATTTTAAAATTTTAGTTTATAAGTTTACAGCGTAACCATAATAAGGTTTACGTCGTAATTGAAAAGGTTACTGTGTAACCGTGTATGTTACGTCGTAACTGCTGCTAAATCAGCAAAGCTACCACAAATTTACAGGTCGAGTCGGTCTCGAAAATTGCCTCAAAGCTGCTGGATCCTGCAAAACAAAGTAAAACATGCAAACCAACTAATATGCAAAAAATGAAATTTGTTGATAAAAAGATGGGTTGTCTCCTGACAAGCACTTTTGTTTATTAACGAGTCTTTAAGTTAGACTCATGCCCACTCCACGTTTCTTCATGTGTGTCTTCTCCTTGGTTCATTTCTTGTCGGATCATTTTTCTGAATCGTGATCCGTTCTCTCTTCCTAGAGACAAGGTATCTTTACTTTCATTTGTAACACAAATGAAGCTATTCCCATTATCAAACGAATATCTTGTTACTTTAAAAGTTTCAAAGTGAACCATAGGTGGATCATATTTCTTATCTCTATTTTCCTGTTTTTCGTCCTTTTCTAACCAATAATCGTACCACCATTCTTTGGCCTTACCTTAGATTTTCTTATAGCTTTCCCATATTATTTCAAGAATATGGCCCTTCTTTCCAATTCCTAATTCATATTCATCGGCTAGTTGCTCAATTTCCCCATCAAACACCCACTTATAATCATCAAAGCTTCTTTCCATTGGGTCTTTGTTAGGATCCAATGTTTCCTCAAAACAATTGATGACCCAAGATTTTAACAAGGCCTTCTTTACTAATTCGTTCACATTTGTGTGTCCTACTTTAACCATCATCCGTTCTCTAAAGGTGTAGTCCCTAGGCCTAGTTTTGTTATCATGTGAATTTTCTCTATACCATTCTACATAACTTTGTCCCCAGATTAAGTCATTCAGCGGACAACCTCCATATAAGACTAATAAGAAATCAGGAAATGATAGTCCTACCCCTTTCATATTTTTGCTTTCACTATCATGGTTACAGTACCAAATTCTTAAATTCCCGACCCTAGATCTTTCATAGATTTTGACCCCTCCATCGCAAATACTCTTGTTGGGGTCACAGGTGGGCCACATCCTCACCTTTCCATCGTAAGTTTACATGATAGGTTTACAAAAATGTTTGACATGAATGTTTTCGTCAAGCCTTAATTTCTTTTTAACTTTTTGTTCTTGCCTATCCTGCAAATTATCTGTTTTTAATTATTTCAAGGATAGGTTTCCTAGAAGGCAACTAGGTCCATTATTACCGATTGAATTCATCATAAGGATTTTTCCCGCCGGGATTATAAAGTTATGGTCTTTTTTCTCCATGTTAAAAATAATCCTATCGTTACCTACCTTAAGTGAAATTTCCATGTTAAAAACATGGATTTTGGCATGAATGGTGGCTAGGAAGGGTCTGCCTAGGATAATAGTTTCATTAGGGGTCCTATCAATAATTACGAAATCTGAAGGAAATAAGAATTTATCAATTCTAATTATAATGTTTTCGATTATACCTAAGGGTGCCTTCTTTGTCATATCGGCCATTTCAACAAGCAAATTGGTGTTCCTCAGGTTGGCTAGACTTAAGTACTCAGATATGTTCCTAGGCATGACATTTACACTAGCACCTAAATCAGCCATATCATAAAAGTTAAAATTACCAATAGTGCAAGGAAGTGTGAAATTTCTTGAGTTTAGCTCCTTAGGTGGCAATCGACACTGTAGGACCTCGGTCGTCCTTTCCTCTTCATTTTGAGCTACCTCAGAATCAGATAGAAAAGATATTCCGTGGAGATTGTTAAGCTTACTTGAAGAGATAGGTATATTTGGCGTCTCATGATCAACATTAACCACCTTACATAGCCCGGTGGATGAGCAAGGAGCTTCATTGATGGTCCTAGAATGGAGTTCCTTAGTTAATTGCTCGATTTGGGTTTCTAGGTTTTTAAGAGAGGCGCTTTGATTCCTACTGTTAATCTTCGTATTTTCTTAGAGTTTCTTAATCCATTCTTCCATTTTGGCGCTTCTTCGTGCTGATTCTTCTTGATGCCTATTCATAAGCTCTTCTAAGCTTGGTCCCTTCTCCCCATAAGGTGGTCGATTATCTATACGAGTGTAGTATCCCGGTGGACCTACACAAAACTTGGCTCCATTACTTCAGTTGAAAGGAGCGAGGCGCCCGAATTCACCATACTTGACATCTTCCACCTGTTTGACTTCCTCGTTAAGCGGACATTCTTTGTCAAGGTGAGGTCCTTCGCAGATTTGACATCCAACTTGGATCGCATGAACATTTTCTTTTAGCTTCTTCATATCGCGTCCCAAGTTATCCAGTTTACTTACGATTGCAGCAAGTCCATCAGTATTACTGCTGCTGCTAATGTTCCTGCTTGAAGTCCCATCGTGCCACTTTTGAGAATGGTCAGCCATAGTTTGTATTGCCGTCAGAGCTTGAGTTGGTGTCATCCCAGGAATTGGTTCCTGCGAATCAAGCAATTGACGGTTCATAGTGCTCAAAGGTCGATAGACTTGAATGTGCATATACAGTCTATCCTATACTCCCTGCGATTCCGAATTAGTCCCGAATCATCTAGGAGGTAGGTTATCCAGGTTGCAGTGATTAATCCCAACTATTCCCAAAACATATCTAATAATCTGTAAAGATATAACCCTCTCAAAAAGAGTTCCTGTGCATTTTAAGTATCGAGTGATTTGTGTCTTGTGACCTTGTCAGTTCCTACACCAGGTAAAGAGTTAGTGATCCTCCCTAGTACCCATTGGATCCCATCATGACAAGGTAATCTATTAATGGGGCAAGCTAGGTCCAAACCACCCGTACTACCAAAACCCAAGGTTACACGATAGTCAAGGAATATCTAATGAAACCATAATTTAACAGGAAACAATCATAACAAAAGTAAATTCATAACTAGGCTAGCACTTTAAGTGCTTAGCCGCTCATGGTAACGGAAACACAGTAAGAGATAGAAGAAATCATATATTGAAAACTCATAATTCTTACAGGATTCGTAATTTGAACGATTAAATACAAAAAGTAAGTAAAGTGTGATCTCCCTTGGACTCCAGGTGGAATTCTTTAAAGGTTGGAAGCCTTTGTCGCCTCTCCAATTGGCTGTGGAGGAAGTGATGTCAGAATAGCTTGAATGAGGCCTCTATTTATAGTTATCGTACCTGTTACGGCGTAACCAATAAAGGTGTTACGCCGTAACCAACTTACACGGCATTCCATAATTAAGCAGCTGTTACGGCGTACCCAGATAAGGTGTTACCTCGTCCTCGAAAGGCTCCTCATCATCATCATCAGTATCATCATCACTGTCATCACCGGAGGGCTCATCATCTCCATCTCCTCCGTCGGCAGGGTAGTCAGCATGCTCCTCGTAGTCCTCCTCCGGATCCTCTTCTGGGTCAGAATCAGGTACATAGCCTGGTGATAGGGCTACGGGTGAAGCATCAGCGGGTAGAGGCTGGTCCTCTATGGGTGCCTCATCCTCCGAAGGTACTAAGTACTCGGGGTACTCAGGCTCGGGTACATATGGTATCTCGATGGGTGATGGTAGGTGCTCAGGACCAGGCACATAGTCAGGGGATGATGGGTGCTCAAGTCCAGGCACATAGTCAGTGGATGGTGGGTTTACTGGCTGCATGGGAAGTCCATCGTATCCGTATACGATGACTCGTGGTAAACCTCCATCGGGTATCTCCTCATCGGCTCCCCAAAAGACTCTCCCTGGTTCGGAGTCAGTGTACACAGAGGTATAAGTGACAGCGGATAATGCAGAAGACATGACTGCAGGAAGATAAATAAACTTATATAAGTATATTATATAAGACCATCATAGTATATATGTAGTATAATATAAACATGTATACATATCATGAAAACATATAGCATAACCAACTAATGCAACTCAATAGTGTATGTGTCCCGTGAAAAACTTTTGTATGATGCAATGTTTGAAAATGGTTATAGTCCAAGTAAAAACATTTGACCTGGTTCTCTATAACCTAGGCTCTTGATGCCAATCTGTAACACCCCCAAAATGGGTCGCAGCGGAATATGGGTTGGAGAGTGTTACTTCATAGATCAACAGCACGAGATATGAGAACGACCTCTATATGAGTCGTTTAAAATTGATACATTGGATTAAATAGACTTGTTTGTTACAATAGCCGAAGCTTAAATAGTTCATCCATGAAAAGTAAAGATTTTAAGACATAACAAATATTCCCAAAATGTAATGCATCCAAATCTTTATAGTAATGACTCCAAAATGGTGACCACCAATGTATCCTTGTTTCTCGTACCTTATTGACCTGAGAAAAACATGCTTTAAAACGTCAACATAAAGTTGGTGAATTCACAGGTTTAGTAAATGTATAAAATAGGACCACAAGATTTCCAATGTAAGACATGTAACACATACAATATCTTAAAAGTAATTACGAAGTGCACTAAGCTCATGACACCGAAGCTCGACATATATGTATGCAATTTAATGCACTAAATGTGCCCATGTAGATGTTCAACCCGCAACATCCAAATTGTTCCGACATGTATACGTTCGTTGTTTCAGTACGGTCGAAACCGATGAGGCGCTCCGCACCCGAACGGGATGTCAATCCCAAAATAAGAACTATTCATAACATTCGCGCTCGCAACTAGCAAATTGACAGTTCATGAAAGTGGGCAATAGTAGTTTCTGCTACTTAGGCCAACTCGTAATATGTTTAAAAGAGTACTTGCGTCCAAATGTAAAACAATGCATGTTTCTCACCCCAAAGTTGTAAAACAATATAATTGTGTAAAAGCGGGGCTATGAACTCACCGTAAGTGAATGATTGATTACTAAATCAAAAGAGTGAATCGCCTCGTCAATTTGGAAAGCAACCTAATTAATTATAGGTCAACGCGTAAAAAGAATTCATAATATTACAATATCCCATGTCGCATAGTTACACCACCACCTAATAGTTTTATTAATTCTTTAAAAGTTAAAACAATAATTAACTCGTACTTTGTTAAATAAAAGTATATATATTTGTACTCGTAACGAAAATATTATTTTTATTTACTTATGTATCATTTGTAAAATGTATGATTTAATAATGATATTTCATTATTAAATTAATTGTTTTATAAAAGAAAATAAAAGTAATGCGCGCGAGTTTTAAAACCTCATACTTACATTACGACTTGCCGTTTATGACGTTTCTTATGTCCACCCTTAGTATTAAAATAATTTAACAAAACATCATATTTATAAAGTTTTAACACACTGATGAACGGTAACTTTTTCTGTTCATCACAGTTTATATAAATTATTTTTATAAAATTAAATACGTGTAACTTGTTTAAATCATAATTCGTTCGTTAAAGCTATCTTTCTCGAGATCCTTATGTCCTTGGATTAGTATTAAGAAAATTTATCAAAATATTATATTTATAAAATTTAAACCACTGATGAACAGTAGCTTTTACTATTCATAACAGTTTATAAAAATTGTTTTTATAAAATTAATTATATATATCTTGTAAACTACGTAACTAGTTCGTTATAATTCCGTTTTTCGAGTTCTTTATGTCCGTGGGTTCGTATTAAGGAAAATTATCAAAATATTATATTTATACAATTTATACCCCTGATGAACAGTAACTTTTACTGTTCATCACAGCTTATAAAACTATTTTTATAAAGTTAATAATATATAACTTGTAAATTCCATAACTTGTTCGTTATAATCCCGTTTTTCGAGTTCCTTACATGCTCACGATCCTTGTAAATAGCACTATTTTTATAAAATATAAAACATAAGGTTTATGGTTCGAATTCCAATAATAGCTATAAAAATAAAATTAGGGTTTTCAATTTATAAAGTTAAGTTTGATTTAATAAGAACCTTGCAACCATTATTATACCAAGTGTTTGTAAGTATATTCCACATGTATTTAGTCCTCTAAATGTCCATGTCCTTTGTCCATATGAAATCATCAAATACTTTAAATAACTTAAAAATAAAACTAGGTGGTGATTAACTAATGCAACAAATATGTATACAATAGAAAATAAATAAATGAGTAATGAAAACTTTAAATAGACCTTATAGGAGTCAAGTAGGATGATGAACACAAGATGTAAACCCCAATCAAGCCTTCAAAACCAAAACCCTAATCAAGAAAACCCTAAATATGTTTTCTTGATAAATCCTTGTTAAACCCGAATCCAAGCTTCCCAACACCTTGAGTAGTCTTAGGTAACCTTAGATTGAACACTTGAATGCTTGGAATACCTTGGTTGCAAAATTAAAATGAAACCCTAATAATTAATAGTGTGCCGTGGGTTTTGTTTATCTCAAAAAACGAGTTCTTGGTTGATTTTGCTTGTAGGAAAGTGTAAGAGGATAATGTGCACTAGTTACTTGCCTTATATAGTAACTAACCCATGGTTTAACCTTAAACTAACTCTAGTTAAGAAGTAGGGTTAAGGTACAAATGTGTAAGTGCTCTCCTCCTCCCTAGGAGGAGAGAGACGCCATAAAGGGGTTTAGGGTACTATGATGTGCCAATTTCTAGTAACTTGGGTCTAAAGTACTCTTTGTGTAAGGCTTTGTCTAGGAAAGTACTCATACAAGTGGATTTAGGATTTTATTAAGTGTATATGTGTGTGTATCCAACCTATAGCTTATTTTTGTGAGTAAATGAGCTAGTTTTTGTGTAGTGGTTATAATTATGGGTATTTGTTTGAGTGTAGATGGGTATTGGTGCTTCCGGGTATGCCTAAATGTAATTTATTGCCAAACGTAAGCGTTTTATGTAACCAACAAAAATTAAATTATGAAAAGTTATAAATTATACTCTTAATAATCATATAACACTTGCTTGATGTAAAATTTAACTTGTTTGGTGTCCGTTTACGTTGAATGATGATTTTTAGTTTACACGATTTAACTATAAGATAATAATTAAAAGCAAACGCGTAAAACCTTGAAAATAAATAATGAGAATAATTGAGTCAGGAAATGGCCTGAAAACAAGAAATGTTACAGTCTCCACCCGTTAGAAGAGCCTTGTACTCAAGGCTTAAGTTGCAACACTTGATGAAGGTACGGGTTTAGTGAATAGATGCGGATACTTCTTTTAAAATTGGTCTTCACGTTCCCATGTGAACTCAGGACCTCTCCTTGAGTTCCATCAAACCTTGACAATTGGGATACGACTTTGCTTCAACTGTTTGACTTCTTGATCCATGATCTCTACCGGTTCTTCCACAAAACGGAGCTTGTCATCTACATGGAGTCCTTCCAATGGAACGGCTAATGGTTCGTCGAAATAACATTTCTTCAATTTGGATACATGAAATGTATTGTGAACCCTGCTCAACTTTGGAGGGAGCTTAAGCTTGTAAGCAACAGATCCAACCTTTTCCAGCACCTTGAAAGGTCCAACATATCTAGGGTTTAACTTCCCCCGTTTGCCAAAATGTACGACCCCTTTCCAAGGTGAAACTTTGAGCATAACCCTATCCCTAACTTGAAACTCCATCGGCTTATGCTTTAAATCGGCGTAACTCTTTTGTCGGTCATGAGCAGCTTGCATTCTCTGCTTGATCTAAATGACCTTCTCAGTTGTCTCTTGGACCATTTTTGGACCTGTGAGTTGAACTTGTCCGACCTCGGCCCAACAAACAGGTGAACGACACTTTCGTCCGTAAAGTGCCTCGAATAGTGCAGCCTTGATGCTAGCGTGATAACTGTTGTTGTAAAAAAATTCAACTAGTGGCAAATGTCTAACCCAACCATTTCCAAAGTCGATCACACAAGCACTAGCATATCAGTCTGCGGATGGTTATGTCATGAGTATAGGTTCAATCATGGGTTCCGGAAGACTTCACTAGAGGTCTAATTCAATGCGAACCTAGGGTCACGGTCATAAATGATTAAGACAGGTATTCTATGCCTTGTGACTACCTCCTTCAGGTACATTCTCACCAATTTCTCTATGGAATCGGTTTCTCTCATTGGTGTAAAGATTACGGACTTAATAAGTCGGTCAACAATCACCCAAATGATGTCATATCCTTGCGACGACTTAGGAAGCTTTGTGACAAAATCCATAGCATTACACCTTTGTGTGTTGTTGCAATCTTATTGCATTCGTATCATAACTTGTAAATCTTTTGTAAATCTTGTATAGTTGTGTAGTTCCTAGATCTTGGCGATCTTTATAAGTATATTTAGATCGTGGTGAAGTTGTGTTGTGATAGATTGGTTCTAGCTAAGATTAAAACTCGACATTTAGCTTTGTGTCGTAAATCGGGTGTTAAGCAAAGTTGTGTACGGTATTTCGCCGCCATACAGGGAGTTTGTTGACATAGTGAAGAAAACTCTCGAGTTAGGTGCTCGGGGAGTGGAGTAGGGCGAAGAGGTGCTTCGTTACCGAACCACTATAAATCCTCATGTTGTGGTTTGATTGTTCTTACTCTTATCTCTTGTCTTACTTTATCATTTCATATACTTATATTGTTGATATTGTGCAAGCATTGAATTCACAAAAAGTCAAATCTAAGTTTTACAACAAACATAAACCTTAAATAAAAAAGCGGTAAACTATTCAACCCCCCTTCTAGTTTTCCACAATTGGCATCAAGAGCCACGTTAAACAAGAATTTTAAAATAAATTGTATTTTAAAACTTGAATCGATCTATGAAATCAGAAAAATATTTAGAAGGGCAATCTATGCAAAGACCACCACTATTTGAAAGTGATGGATTTATTTATTGGAAAAATAGATTCAAAACTTATGTGAAGTCAAAAGATCTAGATCTTTGGCATATTATTACCAATGGTGATTTCCTTCCTTTTCCACAAATATCTCGAAACTAAAAAGGATGAAATAGTACCATTTGATAAACAAAACGATGATTTAAAAAGAAAACTTTCTAAAAATAATGAGGCTAAAATAGTAATTTATAATGCTTTGCCACGTAAAGAATACGAAAGAATTTTTATGTGTGAAACCGCAAAAGATATTTGGAATTCTTTACTAGTAACTCACCAAGGTAATAATCAAGTCAAAGATAATAAAATAGATCTTCTTGTTCAACAATATGAACAATTTACGATTTCGGAAGAGGAATCAATAGATAATGCTTTTGCTAAATTTAACACTATTATTACTAGCTTAAAAGCACTTGATGAAAGTTTTTCTAGCAAGAATTGTGTTAGGAAATTTCTTAGGGCTCTATCCAAATGGCACACAAAAGTTACGACTGTTGAAGAATCAAAGAATCTAACGCAGTTTTTGTCTGTTTTTGGTCATTTAAGCTCGTTTTTAGAGGTAAAAGATATGTGTAATTAAGCACATATCAAACTCATTTTGGGGGAGATTGTTAGCCTCAATTTTATTGAGTCAATAAAGGAAGCTCATTCCTGTGTTCAAGACCTCACTTCGGGCGAGATTGTTAGCCTCAATTTATTGAGTCAAACAAGGAAGCTCGGTCACTCTACGATGGAGCTTCGGTCTTTAATTAGTTAATGTTGTAATAGTATAATATCGGGAATCGGGCTCGATAGTTAATCTAATATTGTATATGTTTCGGGTTTAATCCCAAGCAAAACCCGAGCCCGGGTCCTAGTTAAATATCTCGCGCGTACCTTTAACGTGACGGGGTATATAAGCTTTTTCTTATTTAGAAAAAGCTAGTTGTTCAAAATATCTATCTCATTTTCTCTCATAATAAATCTCTCTCTTTTCTTTTCTCTCTCAATTCTCTCTCCTCTTTCTCTCTCTAAACAACTCATTTCTCCTTTCTCTTTTCTAGTTCCGATTTCGTGTTTGATTCTATGAAGTGAAGTGTCAACGGGATCCTACAATTGGTATCAGAGCATAGGGGGAATTCGTGTTGTTAATCACTGATTCGTGTGGTTAATAAGCTCAAATTTTTGTGGCTTCGATATCAATAATTTTAGTTCAAATTTATACTTAAATTTTCTAAAACGAAATTTTCTCTATAACATGGTAAAAAAAAATGAGGCAATAATAATAATAAACTGTGGGCTAATAAAAGTTTACTGCATCTTGCCGGCTCACAACCGATGTTGCAGTCTTCTAAATAAGGCACATAGTAATAATCCGAGACCGATAAAAGTTTGCTGCATCTTGCCGGCTCACAACCGATGTTGCAGCCTTCTAAAAGGTCGAGGATTTCAATTGTATCATGGCAATATTAATGTTAAGTGCAATAAATGTGGTTGAATAAATATAGGGAAAATCTCTTTTTCTTAAATTTAAATATGCTTTTGAACTAAGACTATTTCATTTTAAGTTTTTCTAAATAAGCTATATATAAACGGGAAACCTAAGAGTTTTTGAAACCGAAGGTCCGTGAGTCCCGATACTAGTCTCTGTGGGGTCTCAAAAGCCTGGTCACTTAGCCGCAAGGTTGGGATGTGCCAAGACGAAAGTCGCTACATGGGATGATCTCGCCTTCAAACTCATTACTCTCGGGTGGAACGTGAAGCATAGAAATTTTGCAAAACGTTGATCCATGGTTGAAATTCGAAATAAGCACATTCACCTAATATATAATAATTGTCGGGAGTGAAAAGTTCACAAGTTACAAATATGAGTAGTGTTAGCATCTTAACTTATATTTAACGGTGATTTCGTTTTAAGCTTGGTTTGGAATAAGTGAAAAGTCAGGGACGATGAATTTATCCTTTTTGGGGCATTTTAGGATTGAAATGTTTCTTGTTCTATGATCCCTAAAAGTTATAAAATAACGAAAGTCAAACATGTTAGTTAGTTGAGAAAAAGAAAATGAAAAAAAATACAAAAAATATGTGTGGTAATAAGTGTATATATTTAAATGGTAAAAACGGGGCTTTTCTAAACTATTGATTCTTTAATTCCCCTCGATGAACACTTAGCTACTTTTCGAGGTAATTAGTCGAGGGGGATTGAGATTCTTAGTTTTCTTAAGTGTTTACTTATAGCATTGCGTGAGGACACGGCAATAGTTTAGTATGGGGGATTTTGGTATGTGCCTAAATACACATACCTTTGACCTTTAAAAACGGACTTAAATGACCAAAAACGTACCAAAAATACATTGTATTTGTATGTTTTCACTTATATTGTGCAGGAAACGGATATCCGACAAAAGGACAAAAAACGAAGCAAAAAATGACAAAACCGAGCACGGAATGGAAGAGCGTGAAAAAGTCAAAGTAAAAGTCAAAGTCAACCATCAAAGTCAAAGTTAAACCCGAGGAGTCAAAGTCAAAGCCAAAGCCGTAAACGAAGAAACACTTAATGAGCCCACCCGTACCCATCTAATGGGCCGGGTTAGCCCATTAAGTTATTATACGAAGACCAAAATAAATTAAAAGGCCCAATCCAAACGGCCCAAAACAGTTAACACTGGCCCAAACACACTTTTAACCCCGTTAAGCCCAAAACCCTTTAACATTAACTCTGTTAGTTCCACAAGGACTGTGGGTGCAATGACACTTATATACCTCAAGGGCAATAGTTGCTAACTCACAAAACTTTTTATCACCACAAAGGACGATCTATGAAATCAAACAATACACATTCAGGGACTTAAATTGTTAAACCCCCAAAACATTAAACCCAGTTAAACCTAACCAAATTTTCCCGCCAAGACCACTGTTTAACCATCCCTGTCACTATCCCTTGTTTACTGTACCACCAGCCAAAACCATCACTCTTAAACTACTCACCCCACCTCACTACACTCCATATCAACCTTGGCAATCCTAGCTCACCCCATTCGTCAATGAATGAGATAAGAAACTGATGGCTAGGATTTAAGACCTTAGGGACAAAGCAAAAATGAAAGGTTATGATGATGATTTTGGGACTCTCTCACATAACAAACACACCCTTGAAGCCTCTCAGTGAAGAAGCACACAAGAAGAGCCAAGAACCTAGGATCTTAATAAAAATATAGAACTAGTGTAGCTTAGTTTAGGGGTCGAATTTTGTTAAGTCCAATCTTGTATTAACAAAGTTTTGTCCATTTTAATTTACTTATCTTTTAAATTCCTGTCATTTAATTTAAGCATTGCAATCTTTTATTTTAAGTTAATGAAAATTTCAAGTTTCCTTTAATTATTGTCATTTACTTAACCTGTCATTTAAATCTTGTTTTTAAGCTCTTGTATAAGCCTTTGAACCATCAAAAGCTTATATAAAAATCTTGTTTTAAATTCTGTCTTAAAAATCAAAAATCACAAAAATCTGTCAGATTCAATGGAGCAAGGTAAATTGTGGATAGCCTTGGCTAGCCTTGGAAGAGCTTATAGACCACACTAGCTTGTCTTTGACAAGCTAGAGCTTGTAGATTACTTTTATTCACCCTGTTTTGAGCAAGGGCTTTGTGAGTTTCCATTTTCCAATTTTGTTTATTTACTATTCATCTGCTTATTTACTGCTTAATCTTGCTTATTTATGTCATTTTATGCTTGTTTATGTTTGCTTATTGCTTTTATGTCATTTATTTAAGTTTTTATGTTAAACTGTCCATCTTTAGCTTAAACTGCTTAATTCTTGTTTGCTTATTCTAAGTGCTTCACGAACAAAACACATTGAAATTCGTCATCACTTCCTTCGCGATAATGTTCAAAAAGGGAATATCTCTATAGAAAAAGTCTCATTGGAAGACAACATAGCCGATATTCTAACTAAACCATTTAAACGTGATCCATTTAACTACTTACGTCTAGGTCTAGGAATGATGGAACAAATTGATTAAATTTTCGGCATCATAAAGAAATGATAATCATCAATAAATTGTTTGTCAAAAATCTGAGAAAAATTTTCTCAACAGGTGGCGACCCCCTTAATTCATAAAGGGCGGGCCCCTTAATTTTAACGGGACCCCCCAGACTTTAAGGGGACCACCCTCCTGACTGACTAAATTTTTTTTCTGTGTCTAGGTTTCTATTTTACACAAAAACAGAAGATTAGGAAAAGTCCATAAGCAAACTTTTACAAATTCTTTTATCTAAATGCATATCTCATTATACATATACATAATAGTCCCAATCTATTATTTTCTAAAAAGTCCTTCTCACAACTAGAAGCACATAAAAATCAATTTTCATATATTGTTGAGATATGCTAAAAACATTTTTCACATATGCATAATGTTCTCTTACTTGTTGTCAAAAGTATATAATCTAATATATATTTTTTCAACAATCTTGATTGAGCAAAATTAAATCAAGGAGTACTTGGATTATTTCTTAGGTTTTACATGTCTTAGTGTCGAAATAATCGCTACTCCACATTTGTCGTACTTAGGCACACACTAGTATTTGCACAAAAGTTCGGTTCGTTTTAAACTTAACCCCATTGACAAGAAAAATTATTTGTGCATTATATTTAGTCACTATTTTATATGTTCTTCACTCTTTTGATCTTCAATTCATATATGATTATATGCCAAAATTATGTGAAATAGATTTATCCTACAACTTGTCATATATGTAGAATGTTGAATCATTGCTTGCTATGTGCTAAAAAAATCTTAATTGCCATAAAAGGATGGACTTGTTGCAAATTAACCACCAAAACAAAAAACCTCACACAAAATTTTGAAAAAATTTGATTTTTGGAAAATCTGGTAAATGGCAGTAGGCGGCCCCCTTAATTCATAAAGGGCGACCCCCTTAATTTTAAGGGGACCGACCCCTAATTAAGGGGACCGGCCTAGTAGATCGCGGGTAAAACAATTTTTTCATCCCTTTTTGACCAAATACCCCTTAGACTTAGCTATTGTTTCCCTAAATTTACAAATATTTCTTGGATTTGATCCTTTAAATGTTCATTCTTCCTAATTTAAACCTTTCCTCCACTATTATTACATCATCAACCATCATCATCACAATCATCCTCACCAATGACATCTCCTAACAAACCCACATCTAAACCATCAAGGGTAGCCAAAATGAGTGTGAAACCCATTTGGAGGAAGAAACTAAACCCTTGTAACACATCCAATGAGCTCAATGTAAGTTCACCTACACCAATGCCAAAACCACTCACTCCTCATCATGAACCATCTCAAGAAAACAATCACCCCAATCATGCATCACCAAATCCTTACATTAAGGACACTCCCACATCACCACAAGTTGTCTCACATCCTCCATTTCCCATCTCACCCATCAATTCACATGTTACTCACACTCAAGCTCCACCTCAAAGTGACAACCAAACTCAACACACACCACCTCTATCTCCAAGTAGAGAAAGCCTAGTTGATGACATTAATCAACTACAAGACCTATCAAATCTCTTAGCCATGCATCTCTCACAACAACAAAACAACATTTCCTCATCACCTTACTCTCCAAACCTACCACACACCCTCAACATTAACCAAGTTAAAACCCATGTTGGGTATTGCCCTTGTTGCATCTTCACCCAAAAACAATTCCTTGCTTTAAGTGAGGATATCAATTAGATTGAATTCCTCCTCACTCGACCTCATCCACCACCTAGAGTTCAAAGAGATTACCCTTCCACAACCGCCTCCGCTCCAAACTCTCCGACCAACTAATCTCATAATATGCCTCCAAATAATCGTCAAACCCTTTTGTGTCGCAAGCAAGTCAAAAATCCTTCTATGGCTATTTAGGATTTTTTTTATGTATTAATATGCTTCTAAAGCATATTTGTTTTTCTTTATGTATGCTTGTGTGAAGTTCACACACATTGTCCTAAATGAATGAAGTATCTTTTGCTTTGATGTTTGCTTGCACTTGTCATATTTTTCCTTCCTTCTTGCTACATGTTAGAAATATTTGTATTGTTCTAACTCGTTTTTGTAGCCAAGAAACCATAGCTCGATTCCTTGGTGCCCTCGAACGAGGGGGAGCACACATCAAGGGGGAGCATTTATTCCGTCGATTTTACTAGCAATTCTCGACGATGCCTTTTTGATTCTACAAAAAGGGGGAGAAATGACATAAAACTCACTAAATACTTGTTTAAAAATAATTTTACATTTAATGAGTTTAAATTTTGTAATCATCAAAAAGGGGGAGATTGTTGATAGAAATAATGCCTAAAAACATTATTAATATTTTTCACATCTTTACGTTTTGATAATCACAAAATATAAAAACGTTCAATGTAAAATTAAACGTAAACAAGTAATTAGTAGTAAATTTTCATTTCGAAAATTATATCACTTAAAGGTATGAATAAATAAATGCTTAATGCATTTTATGATCAAAGGAAATTTTTATTCAACCTCACACTTTTATAAAATGTTGTAAACATTTTTATAAACATTACAAAACATTTTCTACAATTAAAAGAAATGTTTTATTCAAAATAAACATTTTGAAATTCAAATTTTCGGACCTAAAACGGCTAGAAAGTTTCAGAAAATTCTCCCTACACAAAAGGACAAAATGGGGAGCGCCCAGTCTAGGGCGGCCCCCTTAAATACAAGGGCGGCCCCCTTAATTTTAAGGGGACCGCCCATAGACTGACGCTCCTCCAGTTTGTCCTATAAATACTGGACTTTTCCCTACTATTTTCTCACCTTTTGCACTCATTCTTTCTGTTCTAAAACAGCCCACACATCTCATTAAAATCCTTTGATCATCTAATCATAAAGCTTTGTTTCCAAGTGATCCAAGCTCAATTCCTCAGCTGCAGAGAGAGAATACGTTTTCATCCAATCGTGAGGAAGTATTACACCTTTGTGTGTTGTTGCAATTATTTGCATCCATATCATAACTTGTAAATCATTTGTAAATCTTGTAAAGTTGTGTAGTTGTTAGATATTTGTGATTGTTGTAAGTATAGTTAGATCTTGGTGATCTTTCCTAGTAGTGTTAGTTAGGTGTGATTATAGTAGTGGTGGTGAAGGTCGTGGTGTTGAAGAAATTATAGGTGTTAAAGAAGTTGTGCCATCGTTGATAAGTCATGAGAGTCAAGTGTCGTAGTGTCGTTGTGAAGTTGTGGTTAGATTGGTTTAGTAAGATTAATAAACTCGACATCTGATTAGTGTGGAAACTCAAGATAGCGGAAAGTTGTGTAAGGTTTTCTCCGGTCTTAAGGGGTTTGTGACATAGTGTGAAAAACTTCGAGTTCGGTGCTCGAGGAGTGGAGTAGGGTGAAGAGGTGCTTCGTTACCGAACCACTATAAATCCTCGCGTTCTTGTCTTACATTAATTTCTCATACTATCCTATTAATTGTTTAGATAGGTATATTGTTCATATTGTGCAAGTGTTGAATTCACACAAAGTCGAATCTATAATTTTTATAAACACTTTAAAACCTTAAATTAAAAAGCGGTAAACTATTCAACCCCCCTTCTAGTTTTCTACAGCAAGAAGCTGGATATCATCAGTGGAAGAGAAATTTAAGGCACAAGTAAGGAGAAAGGGAAGAAGAAAATGAAAGTGCATCAGTCGTGATTGTTTGTTAATCTATTTATGATAGATGGATAATATATTTATATAGGCAAATCCAAAACTCCTACTATTTAGTATGAATGTGGATTTTAATTATGTTTTAACAGTAATGATTCATTTATTCATTATCCATGGTTGGCTGATACTTTATTTGTATTACATTTCTGTTTTGTAAAGGAAAAGTTGTAATAGTTAGTGTATTGATTATGTGTTACATTCATTCTACCATTAGATTTTTTTCTACGGATGGGAAATGGTGCTAATGGTAAAACTTATTAAGTTTCACCGTTAAAATTGGTTTGTGTAACGGGTCGATATTGGCGATTTTGTGTAACAGGTCGATATGGGTAAATTTGTGTAACGAGTTGATATGAGTGATTTTGTGTAAAGAGTCGGGTGGTTTTGTGAAACGGGTCGATATGGGTGATTTTGTTACATGTTGAAATGGTCGGGTAACCTCAAAAGCTTTTTTGCTTTAGGGTCTTAGAATTATATACTTAGGGTTATTCTTATAATTAAGAAGTACTTATAAGTTATAAGATGTTTACAACATGCGCTTATGGATATAATGATAAAATCACCTCACCCATCATGCTAAATTTCTAACTTATATGAAAGTATAGATATATTATCCTAAATAATGTTATCTTCTATTATCATATTATGAGCATGATTACTTAATTAATTACCTTATTTCATTAGACCGTAAAAAGCAAATGACAAAGAGGTTTTGATAGATGTACCTGACGAAATTCTTATAGATGCTATGTAAGAATAGGTATGACACATGTGAACAGCCTTTTGGAAACACGAAGATGGTTTTTGGCGGTGATTTTAGGCAGGTTCTTCTGATTATTTCAAAATTTCACGGCAAGACATTGTAAGTGCATATTTAAAACAGTCTTACTTGTGGGATCATTGCAATTTTCTTAAGTTCCCCGCGAACATGAGGTTAACTTTGGGAGCACGCCCTGGAGATGTAACAGAAATATGAGAATTTGCAGAATGGATATTGAAAGTCAGAGATGACGAGCTTGGAAAACATTACGACGGAGAGGTTTCTATTGATCTACCAGAAGAAATTTTAATTGATGCAGCTGATGACCTGGTAACGTCTATTATATATTTTACTTATCTAAACATTTTGGATGCCATAAATGATCCATCCTTATTCCAAGAAAATGTCATTCTTGCTCCAACAAATAAAGTTGTAGACAATATAAACGAGCATTTGTTGGAGAAATTCCCAAGATAAGAAATAGTTTACTTAAGTCGCGACAATGTAGATAAAACTAAACGTAACGCCGCTATAGATCAATCCATTTTCTCACCAGAATTTATCAATAGATTAAAGTTCTCAGGTGTTCCGAACCACAGGCTTGCGTTAAAAGTAGGAGTCCCGATTATATTGTTGAGAAATATTAATCAACCAAGTGGATTGTGTAATGGGACAAGACTCCAAGTTCTAAAGAAAACAAGAACTTCTATTAGTGCACAAATCATCAACGGAACACACTTTGGAAAGAAGGTTATCATACCGAGTTTGAGAATTACTTTGTCCGATAAACGATTACCGCTTAAGATTGTCAGAGAACAATTTCCTCTGTCAGTCTCAATTGCCATGATGATTAACAAAATCCAAGGTCAATTACTTTCAAAAGTTAGTTTGTACCTGCCACACCATTTTTTCACATATGGACAACTATACGTTGTTGTATAAAGAGTCAAAAGCAAAAAAGATTTAAAGGTTGTCATTTGTGATCATGATGGAAATATATCTAAAACTACTACAAATGTCGTCTGCAAAGAAGTAGTACTTTCTGTGAACAACGTGCAAGAGATACGTACAATGTACATATCATAGGCTATTTTCTATATTTTAAAGTCTGATTAATTATTGATCACAATATACTTTTACTTACATTTTCAATTGACTATTATGTGTTCACAAAATGGACATTGGCTACTGACTTGATCAGCGCTCACAGGCGTCCTTTGATATTCAGGATCATAATAGCTGGAGACCAAAACGCATCGATGTTTATTATAATAATTGTTACAAACTCAAATGTTTATCGAATAATTCACGTATTATCTGATTATTTCTTTCATATATTAATAGAACATGTTTACGATTGGTGTTTTTCTTACTTTATTTATGCATATAACTTCTATAAAAATAAATTCTTTAAAATACACCCCGAGTTACACGGGTCTTTAAGCTAGTCTTATATAAAACAAGACAAAACGAGCAATATAAATAGGATAAATGATGCCAATAAAGTGACGTTATTTGATGTCATCAAATATCCCCCCACTTGAATCCTACTTATCCTCAAGTAGACTGTAGAATTTATCTTATGAAAATGTATCCCAAACGAATGTTTAGGATTTTCCTTTAATCATTTTTATTTAATTACTAGTGCATAACCAAACACCTCATGAAATAGGAAACAAAATCACTCAAATCACTCAAGTAATCTATGTGGTAACATTTAGTAGTTCGCTCAATTTCTCGATCTTGACGGGTATTCTATCATAAGCTTGGCAAGGATACACATCTCCACCACTAAAGCTAAGGAGTAACCAGTCTAAAAAGGTAAAATTAGGTGAATATGATAAGGCTTTAGGGTTGATCATTCTTTTTAATCTCTATCGATACTAATATTCCAGAAAAGGCGACAAAACCACAAATGTACACCTAAATCCATGACCGCAACACTTGTGATTGCTCACTCCTTAACTCGAATAAGCTTAAGAATAGGATTAGGTAATCGTCGCCAATAGTAATACACCAACAAGGGCAAAAAGACCACACATACACATTCAAATCCATGAATGAGACACATGTGATTGCTCACTCCCTCATTCGAGCAAACCAAATGTTAGGATGAATAATGATATAGGGTAGGGATTAGGCATGGGAAATATTTATAATTGGTGTAAAATAATATAACAAAATAGATAGATTAAGTCCAACCAATAAACAAAAATTCTGCTAGCTACTTTCCCGACCACAACCTTGAAAAAGACACAAATCATAGACTAACTCACGCTTTAACACAGAAACTCATGCTTTGTTTGGTAGACACGAATTAGAGTCAAAGATGTCTTAGTCATCATCCTTAACGATCCATAAAAACAACCTAGTTGGCGTTCCCGTAACAACCAACTCTCGATCATCCATAATATAATACAACAATAGTGGAGATATTTACCACTTGATACAAGAATACATAGTTGGTTAATTTTGCGACCAACTAAAAATAATATACAACAAAACTTTACATCGTTGGTTTATAGCACGTATCAATGAATAATCGATCATCTCATAAAAAATAAAATCGTTTAAGTTTAGATGAACCGATTATCTCACAATCCTCTCCTTTTTTTCCTCTGTTCCCATTTTCTTTTTATTTCTTTCCTATTTTATCGCGATTTTATTAGAAAACAAAAACATGAAACTAAAATTGAATAAAGTGTACAATTTCACACACTTCAAAAGACAGAAAATAGCTTCACGATCATAATAATACTGGATAATATTTTCAACATACACGTTCTTGATCGTCATGAAAACAAAAAATAATAGAGCAAAGTAGTAAACACACGAAATATAAAAATAACTACTTTCACTTTCTCGTTGCATTTAACAATTCCGACAACCTTAACCAAAAGAATAAGCAACTAAACTCACATGAAGCACAGGAAATACATACTTTTACACAAAAGCAACTAGCAACCAACCAAGGACTTAATCTATTAGGGTAGGCTAAGGTGTAACGAAACAAATTTTTAGTGGTGTATGAAATGAAAAGATTGGCTCAACAGGTTTTTCTAGGGGTATCTTACTTTAAAAATGAGGGTAAACCAGGGGTTTTTATATGGGGGTTAACTAACCAGTGTGGTTAATTAATAACACATAATGTATGTAAATGGAATAGGCTTTTTGGGTTAATCCTAAAAATTTACCAATCTGGATAAGTTACTCCAAAATACTTATTATTGTGATCTCGAATAGTATACCAAGCCAAGTTCTAAAGTTTACTACAATCAACGGCATACTCATATATTTGTGGAATTTTCGGGTAAAATGAGGGAAACGGAATAGGCTTTAATCCTCACAATATGAAAATAAAGGTTATGTGTGCAGGTCATGCAACTAATAATCTTACAAAAACATGGTAATTTTTTTTAATTTGAGCATAATTAGGCATATTATTTATAAAAATAAAAAATAAGAAGAGTGTTCTAATTCTTCGTCCCCCACTTGAGATATACAATGCACACGTTGTATAAATATAACATAAAAAATAGGAAATATAAAGAATTAGAACGAAAAACTCTCTTGGGATTTGCTCGGTATGATCCTCCATGTATAGTTTGTGAGCAACTTTTTGTGTTATGTAGTGAAAAGCGTCTGAATACCAACATGTCTACAACACAAATAATACCATAATATATACATACCACCACCTTCATAAGTCACAATCAATACTTCTTTGTTTTAAGATAAGAAAAATCACAGCAATTGTATCTCGGAATAATCGCCGGTTAGAATAAGAAAACAAAAACGAAAACTGTTACAGAAGGGTCGATACGTCATATCCATGGTATTAGATACACCGTATTGAGTCCTATAAGAAAAATAAACAAGTACAGGTTAGAGGTCAAATACGTTGTATTTCAAGAACTGAATATGCTGTATTGACAAGTCTGACAATAAAGTTGTCTGTTTTTGGTCATTTAAGCTCGTTTTTAGAAGTAAAAGATATGTGTAATTAAGCACTTATCAATACGCCATATCGAGGTCATAGGAAGACAGACTCTATACGAAAATTGAAATTCTATTCCGGGTTGTGTCCCGGTAAGCACTTTTGTTTATTTAAAAGTCTTTAAGTTAGACTCCTTTCAGCTTCAGTCCATCCTTATAAAACAACTTGGGGTCGAAGGGAATGCCAAATTGCACATGAAATTTTTTAAAATTCATTAGTACACCCTGGTTAAAATATTTCCAAATCATGATATTAATACATAATTCTTTAACAAAAGGTTCAATCATAAAAAATTTACTAATTGTATCATTTCCAAAGTTTATTTGACCCTTGTGTATAGGTACCGACATCAATACTTATTATATTACGTAATGGTTCGATAAATATATCCCTCGAAGACTGCTCGATACCTATTTTATCTTCACTAGTGTCCTTATCCGATTTTAAATCATTGACAAAAAATATATCATACTCGGACAATGATGTTTCATTTTTCCAATTAACTTCATCCACATGGTGAGAACTTAATGCATCATCATAAACTATAGCTGGGAATTTTGTTTCAAAAAATCTGAGGTAGTTAATATCTCCAATATAGTTGATCTTACCATACTTAGCAGTTTCCTAGTTATACATTTGACCGTTTTAAGAGCTTTCTTAGTTTTATATCGAACATATTCTTCCATAGTAATATCTGGGTTGTCTATTTCCTGTAAAAAATATTTTTTTTCTAGGAACACAGATAAAAAGGTCAAACAGATAGATAAAAATTACAGAAGGAGAATACTGATGTAACACCCTCAAATCTGAGTATGCAGCGGAATATTGAATATCCAAGAGCGTTACATTATGGGTCAATAGCACAAGATA
>BQNB010101748.1:3043-22409 GCA_026074375.1 Tanacetum coccineum | reverse complement strand
TATTTGACTAATCCTACTTATCAAACATAATATACCCACACAAAATACACACTATATTCATATTAATTCAAGGTTAACAACCATAATCGCATTAAAGTAATTAAATCGTGAGAAAAGATAGCTCACAGGGACCAACCTGGAATAGAAAAAAGATTAACAACCATAAATGGTGGTCAGAAATGAGATGGGCGGAAAAGGAGAAAAGACACGTCACAGGGACCAACCGTGCAAGCGGAAAAAGACAAAAAAATGAACAGTAACAACACTGTATCAACTAAGTGGTCAGGGACCAACGACGCAATCAAAAAATATAGTGAAAAGACGATGCCGCCCTTCGCTAAAATGGTGACGTGGCCAGACTAACGACGGAGATAACCGTTATTAGGCATAACGGGGCTTCAGGGACCAAACGGGTAACAACAGTGTCAAAAAAGGATGACGTATGAGAATCCTCGTTATCTAAGGACCAAACGGGTAAACGGGGTGAAGTCTAGAGACTAACAGTGTAATTTACCCTATAATTAAACAAACACCTCTTAAAGTGGTGACTTATTTTCTCAAAGCATATATATATATATACCTTATTAAAATTTTATTATTATTATCTTTAAGTATTTTATACCATAAAATACTAGTGAAAATGATAAACATGTTATTTTTAAATTGTTACCGGATATCTACAAGTGTAACAAACACTAGGTAAAGTAAAATGAGAAATGCTAGGCTCGTACCTTTTTTACAAACAAACATTCACATCTACATGTGGCATGTGAGATGTACCAATTAGGTTACATGAAATTTTTTCTTTCTTAATTTTTACTCTCCATAATCATATGCCACATGTGGGTGTGAATATTTGTTTGTAAAAAAAGTGTGAGCCTAGCATTTCTCAAGTAAAATAAACTAAATGAAAACTGTGAGTGAACACGTCCCTTAACCAATCAAATTCCCTCAAACCTCCACGTAGACCAACTCCACAACAATCCGACACGTGGCAACAATCATACTCACTGTCTTATTTAACACGAAACCTTCTTCTCTTTATTTAACCTACTTTTTTTTTATTTCTTCACACATCAAAAACTAAAACTTATTACTAACTTTTTTTCTTTTTATAAAAAAATGTCTGTTGCGATGACGTCATCATCAATGATCACCGGTGACGCCTTCGAGGCCGTTGAATTCTCTGATTCCGATACCGACTCATGGCAGGTTGTTGATGACCCGTTTGATTCCGAGAACGATGACGTCATCACCACCGAAAGTGACGCCATCACTTCAGATGAAGAAGATGATGATGATGAGGTTGATGAGATCACTAATCACACTCAGGTTTAATAATTAATTTATTATGATTTCATTTTTTAGTTATTCTGTTTTTTTTTTTAATTATTGTGTTGAATGTGTATTTAATTTGTGGATCAGATGCTTATTAAATGACCTTAACACAAAATTTAATTAATTATTTAATTTCGATTTTGAACTAATTAATCATTTAAAATGTGAGTTTAATTTGTGAGAATTTATTCAGTGTTATAATTTTTTTAACTCATTTAATTAAAAAGAATTAGGTTAAAATTTGTGATAAATTTATAGCATCAATATGAATTATACATTTTACTGAAAATTAATTTAGTATTATTATTTTTAACTGATTATAATCATTTAATTAAAAAAATTATGTTAAAATTTGTGTATTAATTTACAGATCAGTATGAATTATACATTTTACTGAGAATTAATTAGTAAAAAAAAATTATGTTAAAATTTGTGATTAATTTATAGATCACATTTTACTGAAAATTAATCAGTTATTAATCGTCTAATTTACTAAAAAAATAGGCTAATTGCGTGTTTAATTTATAGATTAGGTTAATTTGTGAGAATTAATTCAGTATTATCATTTTTTTTAACTGATTATAATCAGTTAATGAAAAAGATTATTTTAAAATTTGTGATTAAATTATAGATCAGTATGAATTATACATTTTGCTGAGAATTAATTAGTAAATAATTTACTAAAAACATAGGTTAATTGCGTGTTTATTTTTTGAATTAGGTTTATAATTATCGATTCAGTAATATTCAATTTTTAAAATCAGGAATTTATTGATCAGAAAGCCGCGGTGGAATTAAATAGTTCGATGAATGGTCGAGGTGATCCGTACAGGGAACTTTCGGATGCCGTGAAGGAAGACATGTACTTGGAATACATGTTGACGGAGCGTGCATTGGATGAGGTTGAAGAAGAAGAAGAAGAAGATGAGGACGAGGATGACAATGATGAGGACTTGGATGACGAATTGGTGCCGAGATGGTTGAATAACAAGTTTGAGAGACAGAGGATGAGGAAATTGGGGAAAAAAGTGTATCCGAAGATGAAGAAGTCTAAACGGGTGGTGAATCAGTATAATAGGCCTGGATGTGCTGGTGCGAAATTTCAAATGTGGTAAATTTCAAATGTAAATCGTCAATGGTTAACTGGGATTGTTTTAAGCATTTGATGTTAGGAGGGTGATAAGCTTAGGTTTTCGTTTCAATCTGCTGCAATGTATATATGGAATTACGGATTATCGAATCAAATTGCTTATTAATGATAAGCGCTTAGGAATTTGCATCTGTTTGCTTGTTTTGTGTTTAGTTATGGTATTTTTCGACATATATGTGTGGTCCGGATTATTGAAAGACAGTGAAGATGGTATGAACTATGGTGCGACGAGTAAAAGACAGACATAGCATTTTGATGTGAAACATTTTGTGATTTGCAATTCTCATAGTGACATTAGGGGGTAAGAGATTGTTATGTGGTGTTGCAGGTTTATTGGTAGATGATTTTGTGCTTGTTCTATCATACAACTATCTTGCTGGTTCCGATTAGGCAGGGCGTTCTGGTAAGGTGACCGTGCACGCGAAGGGGTGGTTTGGCGCACGAAGGTGCAAAAGTGGAGGTGGTTTGGTGAGACTCCAACTTTTAGTTCCTAAACAATTGGAGGATAAGTGGACAAGTGGAGTGATGAGATATGATTTTGTTTGATTGGGTGTTCCAAAAATTTGTTTGTTGCAGAAGGAATAATACATTTGGTGATGAGAATAATCTTTTGAACCTCATATGTCACAACCTAAAAGATGATTTTAATAACCGGAAAACAACAATTATTTATTCAATCAATTTGTACTCTACTGATCTAAACTAACGAGGAAACTTATGTACTTTACAAATGCTATCACTTCTTTATTCATATAAAAAATTGCCAATGAATTTTTTGTAAACGTGCTAAAGGTCGCAACAAAAATTTGAGATATAGATGCATACGACAAAAGAAATTAATGTTTAAAATTATTTATGAGATAACGACTAACAAGATTTAAAGAGCCACATTTAAAGAGATACCACGCATTTGGGCCGATATTGTAGATCATAAGTTTGGGTAATTTTCGGTCATATACCCAACACTTGGATGGTATTGATGCACTCGACTAGGATAAAGAGAAAGTGATTGATTTTAACATGGAGTGTTTTTAGTTTTGCATAAAAATAGTAAGACTTGTTGATCTTCAAAAATACTCTCTAGTAACTCTACTTTTCCTTTTTCTTGAAAATGATCGATAACTAAATGGTTAAACTATGTCACGTTTGTTCCATTACTATATCTATATACTACTTATAAAGCATTTTCAACTTTTTTTTAAACATTATTGAAAACTTAAATTTTATATATGGAATATTTAAAACTAAAAATGTTGAAAACTATTTATGGAATCCTGAAAATACTCTATCAAATATTTTGGAAACTATTAAATAATTTATTTATGGAGTTTTTTGAAAACCGGGTATTTAATCGACATGGTCGAGTCATCGAGTTACCGTTTCGACCACCGAGTCAACCCGACCTTCTACCGGGCCAAACCGGGTTTCGAAAATATAAAAACCTGTTTAATTTGACCCGTTTTTCGACCGGAAACGGTTCAACCAGTTGAACCGGGTTTCAAAACATTATGTTCATTTCCCAAATCCTCAAACTTTTATTATTTTTCGTTTATAATCTATAAAAAAAATTCACTACAACTATCTGCCGCTATAAAATCCCGTTGCATGTTCAGAATTATTGCTATAGTTGAATGACCACATATTACAATCATTTGCAATTAGATTTTGATCTTTTCAACGTTCTATTTTGAACGTTAGACGAAACACTTCTCACAATATCAAATATCGTTAATTATTTGACGCTAGGAATGTCCGGTGCTATGTACGGGTACTCGTCTAGTCTTAGTATATATATTAAAAAATTAGTTTGGGGTGGTTTGACACACTTGAATGCATTTCGTATGATTTTCGACACACTTGACAATCTTTTTCTGGCACCGCATCAGCTAAAATCTTCTACTTTTACTTATTTACCGAGATAAACTGTACCACATATCAGTCCATTTACTTGTTACTAGTTATAATACATGTACACGCACGAGATTTTTTCTAAATTTGTTAATATTAATTTTGTTTATGGGTTGTAACTATAAAAGATCAAATGTACAGAATTTAGTAATTTACTAAATAATATTATAATTGTGATGTTTGTAACATGCATTCTAATGATGTTCATCCTCGATCATATATACACCGCTCTTTGAAAATCAACAATAGGTGGTTGCTGATTTTTGTCGTCTTTGATTTGCGTCCATATATATTCAAGTTAAATCACTAAGCCCATTGCCATGCACTCGATTCATTTGTTAGTCATTTGTAAAAGGAAAAATTCTATTTATGCCTCAAGAACAAAGTGGGTTTGTGATAAATGCCCTAAGATTTTCACTCTTCCTCAAATGCCCCAGAGCGACCGAAACTACCAGAGCGACCCAATAAAAAAATTATTAAAAAGTACAACAAAAAAATATTTTTTGTGTACTTTCTAATAATTTTTAATTTGGTCGCTCCAGTCTCTCTAATAGTTCCGATCACTCTGAGGCATTTGAGGAATTGAGAAAATGTTGAGGCATTTATCACAAACCCACTTTGATCTTGGGCATAAATAGAATTTTCCCTTTGTAAAAAGTTGTTATAATGAGATGAATGTTTATTGTCGTTATTAGTTACATGTTTCTAACACTTGTAAGCTTTTTGAAACTACAGTAAGCCAACTATTCAAGACAATTTTAATGAATCATAAAGCCAATATCTCGATAAAATGTGTTTCTTCCTGTGTAGTTCAATATTGAGTTCATATTTCATCAAAATTTCACATACAAGTGTAAGTTGTCAATGTCATCAAAATTTCAAATACATGTGTAAGTTGTGATAGTAAATCTTCTTTAATATATTGCATCTTCCATGTTCAGTCTTTGTACTATGTCGAAAGAAGAAAAAAATTAGGAAATGCGAGTAGCGAAAATCTATATAATCTTCTATAAAAGAGAGTTTTTTTCAGTCATGTAATTAAGTTTTTCTAAACATAACTCTTCACCTGGTGTTGACACGTGGCAGTTCAACCCTCTTTTGAAATCTTCTCTTAAAGTGAAACGTTATGAAGTTTGAATTGTATCATACATGGAAAATATATATTTTCTTTTAATATAATTGATTCACATAATAAAAGCTATACTAAAAAAGTTTGACCAATCTAATATACGCTCCAATTCAGTTTATTCAAAGTTCGGACAAAGCTATACTAACAAAGTTTGACCTAAATATGAATACTAAACTTATTTTAGGTAAATTATTTTATTTAATTTGAAAATAAAATGTAACGGCTGAAATTAATGGGAGGTCATAAGTAGCCGTTTTTTTTTCTTGGTACCCAATTTTTTTCAAAATATTACCAATATTAATTAAATTTAATACCTATTAATATTCACAACCTCAAACTCTATTTTTTTCAAACTTTTTATATACACACAAAAAAAAAACACTATGATTCCCAAACAATTTTGATATTTTGGGGGGGGGGTTTCCAATTTTTACGACTATTCACTCAACTCGATATGGATCGGTATGCGAAAGTTCTAATTTGAACAATATGAAAAGTTTAGGGGTTGAGGAAGTGCGAAAGTTCGGTTGGTATTCGGGGAAGAATATGTGAGGCAGATACATACCGCATGAACGCGAAGAAGTTGACGAAGGTAAAGTTTACGGCTGAAGATTATTTTTGGCGACGAAAACACTTCCACCAATAGTATAGGAAGAATATTTTTGGCGAAAGAGTAGCGATGAGTTCTAGACTTTTATAAAATTTTCTGTACATGATATACTAAATTATGATGTTGACCTCTCCCCATTACTTCTAATTTTTAAACAACGCCCCGATTGTACCGGCCGTTTAGGTTTAAAGTCCTATTTTGAAATGCACATCCGCCATACGCCAATTGGCATATGGTACATCACCCGATGCATTTGATGAGTATTTGCAAGTTGCCGAACGTTGTTCACGTGAATGTTTATGGAACTTCACTAAATGCATATACATATTGTATGTTGAAGAGTTTTTGAGAAAACCTAATTTAGAAGATGTCCAACATGTATATGAATTGCATGAAAGGAAACACGGGCTCCCGGGAATGCTCGGGAGCATTGATTGTATGCATTGGGAATGGACAAAGTGTCCTAAGGCCTTACATGGTCAATTCAAAAGACGTGATAAAAAATACCCGACTATAATGCTTGAGGCCGTTGCGGATCAACAATTATGGTTTTGGCATGCATATTTTGGGGTACCGGGGGCAAATAACGACCTTAATGTTTTATACGGTTCACCGTTATTTGATGACCTTCTAACGGATAAAGCTCCAGAAGCTCCGTTTGTAGTAAACGGAAAAACATACGAAAAAGGTTATTATTTAGCGGATGGAATTTATCCTCAATGGTCTACGTTTGTCAAAGCGTTTACTATAGCAAGGGATCAAAAAACAATGAAGTTTAAAAGAGTTCAAGAAAGTGCAAGAAAAGATATTGAAAGAGCTTTCGGAGTCCTACAAGGTCGGTGGGGAATTATAACACAACCCGTACGAGCATATCAAATAAACACGATTAAAAGAATCATGTATTGTTGCATTATATTACATAACATGATATTGGACGATCAAGACTTCGATATTAGTGAGTATACCGATATGTACGTTTCTCCAGAAAGTAATATTCAACGTACTTGGGTCGAACGATGCGAGAGACTACGAAGAAAAAACAAAGAACTTCGGGATAGGAGAGTTCACGACAACCTTCGACACGATATTGTGGAGCATTTGTGGAACCTTAATCATTAGTTGTATTTTTTTTATTGTTGAATTTTTAATGTATTGTTTTTTTAATGAATTTTTAATGTATTGTTTTTTTTAATTTTAATGTATTATTTATTAATGTATTGTTTTAAAAAAATATATTGTTGTTGTTGTTGTTGAAAAAAGAAATAAAAAAAAGGTAGGGTCACTATAACACCAGAAATGTTGGTGTTAACCAGGGAGCCTGTTTTTGATGTTTTCGTGTATTTTGGTGTTATGGAAAAAAGTGGTGATGTGGTGATGTGGCACCACTTTTGCACGACCTGTTTAAAGTGAAACGTTATGAAGTTTGAATTGTATCATACATGGAAAAGATATATTTTCTTTTAATATAATTGATTCACATAATAAAAGCTATACTAAAAAAGTTTGACCAAACTAATATACGCTCCAATTCAGTTTATTCAAAGTTCGACCAAAGCTATACTAACAAAGTTTGACCTAAATATGAATACTAAACTTATTTTAGGTAAATTGTTTTTCTTGATTGACAATTTACAATCGTTTTTATGAATACATTATTCTAATTTTTGATATCAAAGTCTATAAAAACATATGTGTTTGAAAAAAATAATGTCATTCTTATATCACAATAATTCCTTTCTTCCTTCTTATCAATAACCAAGTAGCTAGGTTCGACAATGGTTTCATCTCAGACTTCACTGCTGTAAAAGACGATATTATCTTACGTGTTTGTATTGTTAGGATTTGGATGCAACTAATCTTTATATAATATTGACTTAGGACTTATCTTTTTTGATTCCAAATAATTAATGTACACTTAATTATTCATATTTTCATTCAAACTTTTATACTATTTCTATCAATTCATATCAAAACAAATTAGGACTTATATAAGTTTTTATACTACTAGACGAGTACCCGTGCATAGCACCGGTAATTTCTAGCTGCAAATAATTAACGATATGCGATATTGTGGTAAATATTTCTTATAACGTTCAAAATAAGCGTTTTTCTAACAAAAATATAAATAATATCTCAAGAAAGTACCCGTAAGAGTAAGAGTTGAGAAGTGAAAGTTAGGGTATATTGAGAGATTATTTTTGTTATAAAATAACATTTGTGTGGAGAGATATGAAATGGTTTGTGTAGATTTATATGGTGGATGCGGTTACACATTTTTAATAATCATTATTGATAGTAATGATTTTTAACAGTTACACTTTTTAATAATTATTGAAGACCGTTACAATGATAAATTAAATGGACTATTATAATGTTATAATGATATTGATGACTGAATTTATTATTCAAATATTGTTACAAAGTTTTCATTCCTTTTTAAAATACATTCAATTTTCACTTTTCATATTCACATTCAAGAATTTTAGCAATATCCTTAATATAGATAGATAAAATCACGATTTAAATGTTTGATGATGATTCCAGTAGTCCATGTTTCATCAATATATACTTCCCTTTTGGTCCTTACAATATCTAACTATTTATCCGTATTAAACTACTTTAAATTTACATACTTATTTTTTAGATTAAAATGAAAGTTATAAAAATTTATCATCAAGTAGTATTTTTTGCAAGTTAACCAAAGAAATATCTAATTATCAAATTGTGTGTGACTTCCAAAGATTCAAGTTTGGACATAGTTTTGACATGTTTGTGTATAAACTAGAATTGTTGATGCCAGCCACAATGTTACATAAACAAATGTCTAATTATCAAATAATGTGTGACTTTTAAATATTCAAGTTTGGACGTATAATTTTGACATGTTTGAATATAAACTGAAATTGTTCATGCCATTCACAACGTTACATAAAATACCTTATGAATTATGGATGGCTATGTAATTTGTTGAGAATGATCTATTAGAGAGTGTCAATCATGAACTTTAATAATTCGAATAACAAATGCTAGGCGAATGCATAATTGATGTTTATCACCCCATAATCAAACATTTTTAAAGTGTAATCAAACCGAAATTGTTCATGTCATACTTAGAACTAATCCCTTTCATGTTACTAACGAATTGTTTACCTATATATAATTAGGTTTTTCGTCTTTGGTCGGGCCTTCTTTGTAGTTGTGGCACAGGGCCACCGAAATCAATGAGACGGCCCTGAGTGTACCCAGTGCCCCTTAATTCGAGTATGCATTTTGGGTCACTAGTAAAAGAAATCATACCATACAAGTTTGATGGTGATTTGTAGTTCATCGTTTCGGTTGTAGGAATTGTAGTGTTTTGTGTTTTGGTTGGTTTGTTTTTGGTGGTGTATGTAGCTGTGTTCTGTTGGTTGTGTAGTTTTATTTATTTGTATTGTTTTTCTGATCTGTGTGGTTAACTAACTTAGGACTTAGGGACCATTTGTGTAATGTTGGAATTTATGAGGGACTGAATTGGTATTTTTGGGTTATTTGTTCTTTTAGCGTTTGACTTTTGTTGACCAAGAGTTGACCAAGGCTTGACCATAGTTTGACTTTGATAGCTTCCTTTCGACTTTTTGTGCGCTCTTCCGTTCTTGTGTTCGTGTTTGCCCGGTTTTAACCGTTTTCTTGTGGTTTTTGCTTTATCTGTACCTGCACATATAAAATACAAAAACAAGCATATTTTTTTCATTTTTATTATGTTTTTTGTCTTAATTGGGTCTATTTTAATATAAAATGGATATGTGTTTTCACACATATCAGAAAGCAAAAAAGTGTGAATGTGATGAAGATGGATATTGAGAAGAATATTATTTATGTTTTTGTGTGTTTTTCAATGCAATTGTGGTCCCTATTTATAGGGGATTTACCCAAACTATAGTCAATGGAAATTAACGGGCCTATTATTTCTTCCATAATTAGCCTCCATAATTATAGAAATTAGTAGTTACATGAACACATTAAATGCAGTCATTTAATGAGCAATTATATTACTTAAAGGTTATTTACGTTTTTAATGTATGATTAATGTTATTTACGTTTTTAAAACATTAATATTAAATGAGCAATTATATTACTTAAATGTTACGTTTTTAAAACATTAGCATTACATGTTTATAAACCCTAAACCTTAAAATAACAAGATTCTATGTATTATATTTTTTAACATTTCAAAAAAAATTTAAATTTTCTTTATAATTAGTATAGATTTAAAATTCTTTATTACGAAGTAATAAGTTTGCATATGAGAAGGCCACGTGGCATAAACATTGCGTAGATAAATATGAAGTTAAAAACAGCCCAAAACTATGTATTAATCACTATTTAAAGCCTATTACTATTACTATATACTCCTCCCGTCCCAAAATTATTGTCCCCCGACAAAAAACATACAGTTTAAGAAAGTGCATTTATTACTGATTTCTCTTTCTTACTTTTTGGCAGAATGACATTTTTACCCTTAGCTATTTAATTAAAGTCTTCTTTAAAGTTTGTAATAATAATTTCAAACAAGTGTAATATAGTAAACTTGATTAAACTTCTTTATCTATTTTTAGTAGTGGACAATTAAATTGGGACATCCCAAAAAGGAAAGGTGGACAATAAAAATGGGACAGGGGGAGTATATCATTTGAGATGTCAAACACTGTTCATTGATGAACAGTGTTCGGGCTATATTGTTCATCGATGAACAGTGTAGTCCACACCGGCCCGGCTCGGTGGGTACTGTTTATCGGCCCAAAAAAAAACTTTATACCCCCGGTGGTTACTGTTCATCGGCAAAAAAAAAAACTTTATAATCCCACCACTCCCCCCTCCACACCAGCCCGGCCCGGTGGTTACTGTTCATCGGCCAAAAAAAAAACTTTATAATCCTCCTTCCCCTCTCCTCTTCTTTGGCCAAAAATAAGAAAACAAAAAAAAGAATTTACGGGACGTACTCTCATTAGACTGAAAAAAATAAACCCGCACAAAATACAATAAGAAAAAAATGCCCCGCAGTAACGCGCGATTGTCATTTAATATAAGAAAAAAAACTATTAAACATGAGACCGAATAAATAAAATAAAAAAAATTAATGCCCGAACAACGCGCAAAAAATTAACGCCCGCAGCAACGCGCGGATAATCTTGCTTGTTATTTCTTCATATAAAAGTCCGGTGTTGAAAACTCTTTTGGTTAACTCATTTAGGGCATCCACTATGGCCATTTCAAGAAAACGTTTAAAACACATGAAAAGGTTTATATTTTGTTTTAACCATAGTGAGTTGATGTTTTATGTCCATGTGAAATGAAAAGGTCTAAGATCTTGGACCTTTTCATAATTTAATACATGTGTAATTATAAACAATTTTATAAACTAGAAAATGTTTATCCATAATGCAACAAGGTTTATAAAATCAAAAGCTTTGTAAATTAATGATTTTACCAATGTTTAGACCTTTTAAAAGGTCTATCATAGTGGATGCTCTTAGTGATTACTTTCGTGTGTTAATTTGATTACAAACATTTTAAACTCACTAATTATAGTAATTGAGGAATATACGGATACTTGTACAATTTAACCAAATTAGGTATGGAAAAAGATCCTCTAATGTTGAAAATAAACATGATAGGTCATGTTAAGGATGTTGTGAGTAAAGCTTTAACTTAAAATAATATAAACTTACAATGATGGCTCACTTTTTTTTCCTCACTCAAAACAACCTCAACATAACCTATCATGTTGATTTTGAACATTAAAGGATCCTTGTCCATTAGGTATATGCATTGTCACCCAAATTATTCAAATTCTTTTAAGGGTGTGTTTGGTTTGCAAGTGGGATTGAAGTTGGATTTGGATTTAAAAAAGGTTTGATAGTAAATAAGGAGAAAAAAAATTAAATATTATTTTAAAAATATACTCAATTTATAAAGTAATTAAGTTGAAATGTACTATTGAGATATATACTAAAGATGGTGACACAGTAACGCTACAGTAGCTGCAGTGGCTACAGTGCGGCCCAAAAAAATGGTCCGTTTTCTATAGTCCAGCCCATTATGTAGTTCTCTCTATAGTTTTCATTTTCTTCTTCTTCATATTTCCAGAATAATCTCCATTCATCACTATCATCTATGGAGCCGACTAAAACACACACGCACACACACTGATACACACACACCAAATTAGCAACTCCAAAGAATCAAACTATACACGTTTTTAAGCTAGTTTCTGGTTTTTGGTTTCGAGTGACGATTAATTACGGGACTTATAATCTATACCATTACGATCGTGAACTCATTTCGATCATCGTGGTATATTCATTTATTTCTGACGATAACCGTATGACTCCGCAAGATTAAAATAAAAAACACTTTATTTATGTTTTTTTAACCCTAATTTGTAAAATCGATTAATAACAGATTTAAATTTGCATAATTTTGTTGTTTGGTTCATGGATGTGATGTATTTGTATATGGGAAATTTTTGTTATATATTTGGTAGTAATTATAGGAATCTTTGGATGTTTGGTACTAATTATAGGACTCTTTGGATCTTTGGTAAAAACTTATAATGGGTGATAACATACTTTTTTTACTGTCACTGATAATGAGTGCTTATCTTTTTGCCCATATTATAGCTTCAATTTCATGACAATTATTTGCCAAAACTCTCCACTACTTACGCAAATGGGTTGGTTTGGGTTGAATTGAAGCATGGATTGCATTATTTTCTTCTAACAGCATAAAAACAAAAAAAAAATAGTTTTATTTGCGGTATTTTACGTTGCAAGGTGTTATATTACATGGAATGTGAAACGAAATGGTCCAACTGGTCAAATTGATCAACCCATAAATACTTATTACCTCTTTTTGTTTTGTTTTATAGATATTAGTGAATCTTTAGGAGACAATAAGATTACGGCAGAAGGTATACTTGATCCATCGGCCGTTTGAGAGGAAAAAACATGGGACAAATGGGAGAAGGCATGGGATGTGTGGGTGCAGACAGTATGGGCGGCCTAGGTGGAAGCATGGGCGGCGTAAGCATAAGCATGGGCAGCCTAAGTGGAAGACCTTCTTGGACGGATTACAGGTACATGCCGTATTAAAATTGACATATAAAGGAGCAAATCCCTAAGACTATTGTCTACTATTACGAACAATAAAATCCCATTTTTTTTTAGTCTACAAAGGATTTTCTTACGAACATTTGAATGTGTACGGGTTACTTAAGTTTTGGTTAGTATTGTTAGAACAAACAAGTTTGGTGTTGACTCTACTTATTCTAAAAGACTGATATAAACAAACCTGTAATTTCTGTCATTAGTTAGTACACTAGAAGTAATATAACATGAAACTAACTACTAACTCTATAACCTGCTTTTGCTAACCATGTCCTACTTATTGTGCGTCCTCTTACTCCCGTTTACAGTTAATATCACATACCATTACTTATACTACTGGTATATAACAACATTAATTTTAGCTACTATATAGAATTTTACAAGTTTTTTTAGCCATGACTAATATTCAGTCACTATTTCATGTCGTGTTTACCATATATGCTTTCATTGTTAGGACTACGATGACAAACTACCAAGTACTTAGTACTTACTAGCCTTATTTGTGCTTACCCAATACCTTTTGGCTTATACATGTTACAAATTACCTACCTACAAACTTGTTTCTTAATATTTTTTATTATATATTACAGGACCATGGCGACACCATGACGTTTCGAAGGATACATCACAAGACAAAGGTAAATAATTTTGATGGAACCGTAGGGTAATAGCGTGTCGAAGTGATACTGAACAGATACGAAAAAAATAGATTGTTATCGTATATCGCAATTGGGTCTCGAGGCATTTGTCGACCCGACAAGCACTAACCAAATTTGTTGCTATGTCATTGATAATCAGGTACTCTTCCTTTAAACCACAATTTGTTCCTTCAACATAATATCTCACCCACTAACAACTTATATTTCGATATCTACTTTTTACAGGGGGCATTACAAGCAAATATGGATATAAAAACATCTGATACTTCATCTGCTTCTCCGAACTCCACAATGCATTATTGATTCCCAGTTTGGATGCGGAAGAAAGGACAATGATACATCTACTTTTATTCTGAAAGTTCATTAATAACACAAAGAATATATTGAACATTAATTTTTCTATTATTCTCTCCATCTACTTTTCTTTATGTTAGATTATATTGGCGTTGTCAAGAATTAGCAGAGTATTGGTATCAGAGTTGCAACACAACCCTTCTACCAATCGAAGAACCATAGACAATCCAAAACCCCAGGTAAATATTCTATTGTACATCCGAAGATAATACTTTAGTGAAACATGTTTACTAAAAAATGGAAACATAACCAACAGCGGTAACATCATTGGACTAACGTTGTGGAATTAAATGGCAGTAATGACTTATATAGGCACACACAAGCCAATGACGAAACTCCAATTCTAGACGTTCAAAGTCAGCGACATGAAGATCTGGAACAAGAAAAAACAAGAAACCACTTCCCTCTTGCGGTTTTGCTCTAAGTAGATCCACAAAACTACCAGGTACCAACCAGTACAAGCTCTATCAAAAAATTACACTTTCCAAATATCATATACGATATCAATTTTCTCTAAGTAGCACATAACAAGTAACGTAAAATGTTCAATACAGCATGTCAGGTTCACGACAGAAGTAACTATCTACAAAATCAACACACTCAGACCATGGTACTATCAGAAATGTGCATCTTGCGGATAGAAATGTAAAACAACACCACCTTTCCAATATGTGCAAAGATAATGGACCTCAAACAAGGCATTCTATAGGTACCAAAAAATTTACCATTATATAGTCAAGTTAATAATACACTAATATCTTCCATAACTACAGCTACTGTTTTAAAGCAAATGTTGTGATGGTTCTGCAACAATCTCTATAATGTGCTTCAGTGACCAAGCAAACAGCTTAACGAGAGACTGCAACGATGTCCTAGCAGAACTCACTGATAAAGACCCTTATCACTTACCAACGTCGCTAAAAGAACTAGAGGGCACAACACACACATTTTAATTTCACTTTGACACACGGAGTACTGCTAAGAGACCAAACTTTGTTTTAGACACAGTTTTCAAGCCACCCACACTTCTTTTACCTCTACCGATTCCTGTCCCATCAGTAACTACCAAAACATCTGCTCAACATTACGAAAAGACAGCGACAAACAAAGATGATAAACCAAAACACGTCCCAAGTGCCATTGACCAACAACCAGCGGAGCAATCAACACCACCCATCGAACAAAAAACAATTGTTGTGCGAAAAGAACAAACAGAAAGCGACTTACCAAAAGGCTCTGCACGCAGACTGCTGATTGAAATAGAAGAAAAGGTTGAAAGCACAAAAGGCGTCAAAAAGATTAAATATGATAACTAAAGAAGGTACCGTTAACTACATATGGTATGCATACATGTACTGTTGCACAACATGTATTCAAACCAAAACTCAATAAATGAATGTATCTATGTACCTACAAATGGTATGCGTACACACAGTTCCGCACACCATGTCTGTAAATGTACGCGCAACCTTTTGTACTACTTGCGCAAACTATGTAACTCTAGATGTTATGTTCTGTATAACTATTAGGTGTTTGTAAATTTCTCAATGTTTCGCCAAAAAAAATATATGAAATTATGTTTTCCTGTATATCTTCACTATTTTCATATAGACAGTCTTATGTAATCCATATTCAACAGTTAAACTTATGGGTAACACAAGTGTCACAATGGTGAATATAAATATAGACAGAATCAAAAGCATCATACCCTACAACGGTGGCAGTTTATGTTCTTTGTTAAAATTTACAATAGTGCTAAATTCATGTTTGTATATACTCAGTAGCATAAAAATCTTCATAGTGCTAATATTGATAACTTCACGATACATAACAGCAATAAATTAGTTTCCGCGGCAACGCACGGGGAAGTTCCATATCAGGTCAAAAAGGTTGTTTGGTCATGAAATACTATAAGGCCTCATGTTTACAGAAAAAAAAATCGCTTCCCCAACACGACGCACTAACAAATTAGCCCCCGCGCACAGGCGGGTGTAAATTAACTCGTTTATGAATAAAAGTCAATATGAAACAACTTTTGCTTCAATAGTGTAGTGGAGGACCATTTTAAATCAAAAAATTTATTTTATAATGTATAGATAGGCAAAACCCAAGATACCACATGTAACTGAAATTTAGCAATCATGAGAGCGCGTAAGTCCAAAGCCAACATACCAAACAATTGACTTTATCTTTCTTTCAGCCCAAAGCCCCTAAATATCTCATACTACAAAACGGGGCCCTAATTCTTTGATTTGAATTTCAAAACTTTGATATTTAAAATTGCAAATATTTAAAAAGGCTTTATACTATCTACATTATGGTACTAAGGAATATATTCTGGTGATCTCATTTTCAATTTATTTCTTTCTATTTCTTGCAAGGTTTTCTTGGTATCATTTATCTTATTATATTAATTTTGAGTGGTAAAAACATATCTCTTCGTCTCATTTATTGTCCTCATTTGTCTTTTTGTTAGTCTTTCCTTTTCGCACTTTCATCTTTAATATTTTTGTTTGTGTTATATAATATTTGATGCAAAATATATGAATGAATTTGTTATTAAATATATTTTACATTGGTTAATTTCATAAAGTATTTATATATCACAAAAAAAATTTTAAAAATCGATAGTTGAAAAGATTGACTTCAAAATTGTCAAATGAGGGACAATAAAGTGGGAGTAAGGAGTACTAAAAATTATTGGTTTTATATGTTTATGTATACTTATTATAATGTTATTGGTGGTTTCTTTGTTATCATTTTTGTTTGAAAAAACACTGTTGTAAAACTCCTATCGAGGATTCTACTTCAAAGTAATCGTTGTTAAGATATTCTTAATATCTTTTTTTTTTTAATTATTGGGTTCTTCTAAAATAGTGGTATGCTTTTTTTATTTTGTTTGGGGTTTGGCTGCATCTCCATTCGCTCAAGATTCAGTGTAAGTTCCTCATCACATAATGATTTTAAGGAAACGATGGCGGATAACAACTATGTAAGCCTACAAATGGCAGTTATGGCTTCTGCATATCATATGTTGTATGTATTTGATTCACAAGCAACACATATATATCGTCTTTAGTATATCTTGATATATGTTATTTGCTGATAAGCTTTGAGTTTTGCATATAAAAACATGTTATAGCTCAAATAGTGAGGATGGTGAAATGTCATTAGGAATAGATTTGCATATTACAGTTGAAAAAGTTCGGCATTGATAGATGCACTTTCTAAGTGATTAGACAAATGGAAATCTCGTAGATATAAATAGCGTGAGGCGTGGCGTGGCGGCATGGCCAAGCTCACGCTTTAAGAGCCATGTCGAGTCATGACATTTTTTAAGACGTGACTTAAAACGGCACAAAATATGAAAATATTTATAAATTTATATATTTATATAATATTTCAAATATATTAAGTTTATAAAAGTTTAATACTTAAGGAATAAAGTTAAGAAACTATCTTTGTATTTAATCTTTTTCATTTTTATAAAAAATAATTTTTATCGAAATTGAATTTAAAAAAGCCTTCACGCATCATGTCTTGTCGCGCTTGATCACGTTTTTTCATTTCTCATCTCACGCCACGCCTTGGTCTCTTACGTAGCGTGAAGGTCACGCCTCTTTACGAGTACTTAGCGGTGCCATGACGGGCTTTTTAGAACCCTGCTTTATATGATTGTAGATGCTTTATATGCTTTATATCATTGTGTGGATGTTTTTGTGTAAAGATTTAAATATTGGTCATATAATAAAATCAGATGTTTATTAAATGCAAAGATATTAATATCAAAATTTTTATATATGAAAGGTTTAAAGATATTAATATCAAAATTTTATTAATGTTTATTAAATCAAAGTAATTTTGGAGTTTAATTAATGTTTAATTAATGTTTATTAAAGGTTCAAAGTAATTTTGATTTAAAAGGAAAAAGTTTATCTTCGTTCAATTCACTTTAAAGTGTGCCCACTTGATACATATTAGCAAAACCCATATCAAAACTAAGGGTCCGTTTGGTTTGAAGGGTTAGGAGTGAGATTTGGGGATGATGGAAAAAAAATGTCGTTTGGTTTGTTTAAGTACCACATTTTAGCCATATGATAATCCTTACCCATTTGCCTCCTTTTGTTATATTTTCTTTTTATGTGGGCCCTTCTTAAAAATCAACCATTCATTTTTTTTTCTTTTCATTTTTACTATTATAAATTATTTAAATTTTAATTTACATTCATTTATAATATATATATAATATATTATGTTTCTCTCTCTTCATTTAATACAAAACCTATACCAAATCTAAATCCAAAATTTAAATCCAAATTCAAATGCTAATCATAAACCCATCTACAACCCAAACGGGCCCTAAGACTCTTTAGCCCATGGGTTTTTATGTAATCATGTTTTTTTATGTTGGATGATTAGAATTTTTTTTATGCTGGATGATTAGAATTTACCGTCAGATGCTTTGTATTATTCATCAAATATTTATAATGATAATACAATGAAACTAAGAAAACTTAGTGGACCCGAACCCACACCTGAGTTTGGGCCTTATAATCCATATCCCGACAATAGATTATAAAGCATGAACCCACACACAAGCTCGGGCCTTATAATCGATTACCAGATATTTTCAAGAGTCATTCCTTATAGCAATTCTCAAAACAGATATTAATGAAGATCAGTGACGTAGCTAAGCTAGCGGATACCCTGTGCAAAAACTCATGTGATAAATAAATATGGTTCTTTCTAACTAATAACTTCGTAATATGAAATGTCATTTACAACCTTCTTCGACGTTTTCTTTAAGATACCCGTGAATTTCACGGGTCTTTTAGCTAGTATAACTATAAAAGAATAGAAGGAATTGAACCAAAAATTAAAACTTAGCCATGCTCAATCATGATAGACTCAGTCATTTGTTTCTTCTACGACCTTTTCGGTTATATGGTGACGTTTCCATCTCTAGTAATTAGCGATTTCTATGGTGATGCTTTTACTAAAAGCCAATACATTATTAACGTTGTTTATCTAATTTATCTAAACATAGCAAGTACATAACAGTTTCAATAAGCA
>BQNB010101747.1:0-24404 GCA_026074375.1 Tanacetum coccineum | reverse complement strand
ATAGAAAAAGCTTGAGATTAAGAGGCTTGGCTCATGTGGATGTGGAAACCTTGCTTGTAAGATGGTATGAGAAGATAATACTTTAGAAGTACTTAACTTGACAACATATCTTCATAATAGATCTACAAAGACAAAGAACATAAGAGGAATAAACATAGAAGGTCAATTATACACTGATTATTTAGAGAGAGAATTGTATTAAGAAGTGTATGGAATCAAGAGAAATGAGTTGGTATTTATAGCCAACAAAGTTACTGTTTTCCGGTTCTTCCGGTGCTGTTGACAAAGGGCACCGGCTTGCAAACCAGAGGGCACCAGAATACAGTAATTGAATCCGGATTTTATGTTTTAAAATCTTAAAGAATAATATGAGGATTTGTAAAGCCTTTTTCATTTTTGATGAATAAGTATGAACTTTGATAGTTTAAAGTGATTAAACATAAGTAATGTATAATCTTGAAGAAGACTTTTTTATGAAAGAAATAACTTAAAGAAATGTTTATGTGAATATGGTCTTTATGTGAAAAATATTTAGAGGACTAGTAAAGTTGTGATTTTTAGAAAAGACGTTGTTGTGAAAATAACTTTGGAGAAAAAGATTATTTACAAGAAGTATATTAGAAAAACTTGTTGATATGATAAGTTTATATGTTATGAGAGAAATGCAATGAGTAATTAGAGATTAGTTTTAGAGAGTTAGAAAAACTATTGGCTTAGAACAAATAGATTTTGTTTTTACTTTATAGGTTTATGTTTTGTCATCGACAAAACAAAAGGAGAGATCGTAAAATATAAATAAACGTTTTTACGGTTTACTTTGTATTAACAATCTCCCCCTTTTTGTTGATGACAAAACATAAACTTATAAAGTAAAAACTAGAAAAACTAAAAGTTCTAAATTGGAGTTTTTACTTCCTTCTCCCCCTTTTTGTCGAAACAAAAAGAGCGTCGAAGAAAAACTAACCATAAAAGAAATGATAGAGAATGAGAGATATAAGAAGAGAAAAAGTATTGATTCAAGGGAACCAATAGGCGTGCTCCCCCTTGACGAGAGCATCTCCTAGGAGAAACTTGTCAAGAGTATAGAAATAGGCTACAAGACAAGTACGTGGTTAGACATAGCATAGTTATCCGATAGATGTCGGAAATAAGTTGACTTTTAAAAGTCAAATATAATGCTCCCCCTCAAAGAGTGCATCCTCTTGCTAATACCTGTACTTAAGATGTCTATTGATAAATGGATATGAGATTTATTTACAAAATGGGTGTGTTTTAATGAATCTGGGAAGCTGGTGCTCTGCCGGTGCTGTTCTAGAAGGGCACCGGTTTGTTATCGAACAGCACCGGCTGACCTGTAGGAAGTCAGCATAGACAAACAAATTTGGCGGGAAGCAAACTCATTCAAAAATTTGATCAAACACATATTCAGGAATTAGGAGATAAGAGGGAATATAAACAAGGATAACATAATCATAATTCAACGTAAAACATCGCATTTCATCATCGTAAGACAATAATCTAAGACTTGAACATAAACATTACAATTTCATGAAGTAAAACAAAATTGACTTGATGTCAACCAAAACTAAAGTCATGATTGGTAATGCCTAAGTTTTCTAGAACTTAGTGTTTGTCTTGGGGCAAACGGTTAGAAATATCATTTATGCGTTCTAGGACATGATTGAGCATAAACCTTGTTTCGGTTTGGAAATTGTTAATGATGGATTCGGTTTTGAGACAATGAGGACAAGTATGATCTTGTGGTTTAGGAGGTTGTTCAAGCCAAAGGCTTTGATCAAGGGGTCCAAAAGTGCTTGGTGGAGGGAATGGTGCACCGAAAAGGGGTGTTTGGGTAGAGGTGGAGATAGGGTAGAAAGGGGGAGGCAATTGAACATGAGTAATGGAGGTAGGAGGAATGAGGTTATCTTGCACATATTGTGCATTTTGGATTGCTTCTTGAACATTTTGATGGAAGGTTTGGAGATTTTGGATTTCTTGTTCAATATTTTCCCTTTCCATAGATGGATTGGGTAGGTTGGGAGAAGGAAGAGTGGGTTCAATGGGTGAATTTTGTTGAAGTGTTTGTGGTAGGTTTTGAACAATAGATTGAGGAAATGGATTTGTCGATCTTGGTGGTGCATCATTTATGGAGGAGAGGTATGGATGAGGTTCTATGGGGGTGTTTGGAGGAGTAGAGAAAATGAGAGCTCTAGGAGCCAATGGAGATGTAAAGGGTTCTACCATGGGTGTTGCTTGATTTGAGGTTAATGGAGGTATAGTGAGGGCTAGTGTGGTGTCAATTGTGACAATGGGGTTGAGTTGTGATGGTTGTGGTGAGGTTTCATTTGAGGTAAGATCAATATAGTCGATTTTGGCCAATTTTCTTGGTGGATTTTGGGTTGAGGAGCAAGCACTTGAAGCCATGGTTTTTTTTAGAGTAAAGAGTACCAATGATGAAGAGAATTTGCAGGTTTTAGGTGTGAGAGAGATGAGGGTTTATGCCCAATTTTATAGTGAAAGTTCATGCAAAACATTTAATGCCTAAACCACTACTTTTTCACTAAACACAATCATTATATAGCCATTTTAAGTCAAACAAGGCAAAACCAACTACCTAGCAGTAATGAGGCAAGTCTAATGAACATATTTATGGGATTAGTTGAGAAAGAGATGACCTTAATTTTTGGAAAAGTCCTCTGTAGAACCGGCTGGCCGGTGCCATTGTGCCAAGGGCACCGGCTTGCTGCAAACAGCACCGGCCCAGCCTGACAGCAAACAATTTTAACCAAATTTTTGGCAATGAGCCTCTAAAGTCTTTGTGATACTCCTAAGCTTTGGTGTTTACTGTTTTAGATATGTTTAGGCTTTTATAGGTTTGTTTCTAGACGAATATCCTACGGAAAATGACTATGACAAACGCTCCTACTAAGGAAGTGAAATTTTTGCATAAATAATTTCCTAGGTTATGATTCTAGAGCACCTAAGGGAACAATATACACACAAGAATGATAATGCCATTACATAAGCAAAGTGATGCATAAGTTATAATGTCTAAAAACCAAATGCTCCCATACCGCTAGAGGGGGCAAGATCAAAAGAATCCAAATTACATAATTCAAATTGTCTTAACGCTATATCATGATACAAATAGTTTGAAGTCATACCATGACACACAAATAGTTTTTCCCGGATAGCATACTTTACTTCTTCTTGCAAAGGTAATGGAAGAGGCACTTGAACAATCCTTTGGTTTGCTTGAATTCCGGGGATTCTCCTCCTTGAATTGGCGGGAGTTGGTTCATGTAGGCAATGGGGTCAAGAGTGTAGTTGTCAATGGGATCACCACTTGGGTTGGCACTAGTTCCTTGATTTGGAGGTGATTGGGAAGACCCGAAAGAGTTAGAAGGAGTTGGAGTTGGAAGACGTGGTCTCTTACCTTCATTTTTGAAACGATATCTTCTTTGGCTTGAGAGGGGAATCATCACATGATCAACAAGATAGAATTCACCGGGCAATGGATAAGGGTGATTGGTTTGGACATGCTTAAAGAGTCTTGTGAGAAGCATGGCATAGGGAAGAGTCATTTGTGAGCTTTGAGTCACACTTACCATTCGATGAGCGATAAAATAGGCAAGATTGAAAGGTTTGCCATTGGCGAGACAATAGAGCATGTAACATAGGGAGACGTTGGGATGATCCTTGTGACCGGTGAGGCTAATGGCATTATCACTAAGGATAATCTCCCATTTTTTGAAGTTTTCCCTAAGCTCGTTGTTGATCATTTGAAAAGGTTCGAGAGTCACGCTACCCTTTTTGATGGTGCGAATTTTTGGCTCGGTTCTTGGATGAAACAAGGCATCACGAATTAATGATGGATCCTCGTGAGGAGGAGGATAGAGATTGGGATGAGGATCACAACTTCTTTGGAGAGATGAGATAGACCATTCGGAAGAGTATAGGCACACACCCACACAAGGGATCCTAAGAATTCGGGCAAAGTTCTCAAGGGTGAGGACGGTTTCTACATTGTCTATGACAAAACCAATGCAAAGAGTTCCATTTAGGTTTCGAATGAGCCGAACACTTTTGTAAAATTGTAAGACGAATTTAGGGCAAATTTGTTCGTTAATGTCAAGAAGACAATCAAAACCAATAGCCACAAAAGTGGCGTGAAGATTTGGTTCGCTTTCTAGAAAGTCGGGAAGTACAACTCTACCTTCATGAAAAAGACGATTCACAAGGTATTTGTAAATCTCCCTTGCATGACCGGTAAAACCTTCGGTACGATGATACATGGGGATGTAGTGGGCGGTGTCGTGATGATCAACATCTCGTGAGCTTGGCATGATGCACCTATCGATATTCAAAATCTAAGTTAAGTTTTTGAAAATCATTGTTCTAAAAAGGGATAACAGTTTTGACATAATTGGGTTAAGGTTAACGTGCATGAATCGTTTTCTTAATAGGAAACATGATTAATAACAATTTTAAATTATCCCAAATGTCAAACAATAGATTTGAATGACAAAGAAATTAGAAGTAAAGGAAATATATACCAAAGAACTAATTATTGTGAAGATTATATAAGTAATTAAGACTTACAATGGATTGTTAAGGTTTAGATGAAGAGAGATTTAGAGTTTTTGCTAGGACCTTCAAAAATCGCCAATGGAGTTTTCTAGGGATTGTAATTTTGAAACAGTGAGATGATAAAAAGAAGAACAAGACGTTTTGTTCTGTCAGTTGGCCGGTGCTTGCCGGTGTTGTTCATATAATGGCACCGGCTTTATCCCTCAAGGGCACCGGCTGAGGACAGACTTGAAAATACTTTGAGTAAAAAAAAATTGTTTAAATATAAAAAAATAATTGTGTGTATATGAGACCTTCTTATGAGATATGTCTATATTGGTTTTAAGCATCTAATTTACCGATTGAGTATGAAAAAAATTATGATACAAGAGACGAGAGTTGTAGGTGGAAACGAGCTTAAAAGTAGACATTATATATATATAAGGATTCAATGTACAACGCAATACACAAGATAGGAAAAACAATAGTAAGATAGATTGCTAAGATGAAGAACACGTCTCGATCCAGAAGCTTCAATATCGGATACGCGAGCATTAGGAGCAAGATGATGATCATGAGCAAGACGGGGCTTAGAATTTCCATAAATGCTTCCATGATAAAAAGCGGTTGATTTTTTTTTGAGAGAGTGGATGGATGAGAGTAAAATTTGAAATGGAGGATGAGTGAAAGAGAAGAGTGATGAATGAGTTTTATATTTGGGAGGGTTAACCGTTGAGGTTGGTATGGGGAAGAGTGAAGAAGGTTTTGAATTTTGAATAAATAGATTTTACACTCCAAAGTTTTGTGACGAAGCATCGAATTTTTAGATGAGATGGGAATTTGAGAGTAAAGACGCGAAAGTATGCTATACCCGGGAAAAATACATATATTTCATATTTTATACATATGTAAATTTCTCTTAAGTAAAAGCACATAAAATTAAATACACACCATATTGCAAAACATCACAAGAAAAGATTTTATTTATCTAGATCCTCAACAAAAGAAAATATATTATTTACACATATATAAAAATTGTTTAAGTCCAAAATTTTAGCCCACAATATTTATTCATCTAAATCCCATAAGCATCATTTTATCTAGAGGCCCAAACAAAAAATCATTGACCCATTTGAAAACAGAAAAGATATCAGATAGCCGGTGCTGTTGTTATACCTGAGCCGGTGTTGTTTTACCAATAGCACCGGAAGAACCGGCTAGTTAGGCCAGATTTGAGTTTGAGTAAAAATTGACCATTCCATTTGATCTTCTTACCTAAGCTTTAATAAGGCAGGGAAGGATGTTCCAAATAATGACGTGCATATGTATTATGATTAAAAAAAATTTTGATTAAATTTTGAAGATTTTAAAAATACAATCTATTTGAAAAATCTTCGGTAACCTGCTCTGATGCCAATTGTGGAAAATGTAGAGGGGGAGGGTTGAATGCGTTTTCCATTAAAATTTTCTTGTATCAAAAAGTTTGTTTATAAAATTTAAAATCTTTTATATCTAATTTTCCATCTATGATTGATTTAATGTGAAATAGATTTAGTGATCACAATAAAACAACAGGTACCTAAACACATAGGCGTATCTAAATCAAATCAAGGGTACATTGAACAATAGTCTAAACACTAATCTTAAAACGTACTAAGTCTTGACTTTTCCGCAACTAAATGTTATAGACTAAGGATTATTCATGATTGTGAATTAACGCACCCACAAGCTTATCAAAGTGAATAAAAAGTAAATAAATAACACTAGCAGGAGAGGATGCAAAGGATATAAGGCACAATTCATTTATAGAGGTTCGGCACAAGGACACTTTCCATGCATACTCCACTTCCCTAGTCACCTACTCGCAGAGTTTGAATGCACTATTCAACAAAACCTTTAACCGGCGGAGAAGCCTCACAATATAGAATGGTATAGCATGGATTGATTTACATTACATTCGAATATATTTTTCTTTTTATGCTTCGTATTTCTTTCCTTAATTCAATTTTTTTTAAATAATAATAAATAAATAAAATATTATTTGAATTATACATTTACAACGGCTATATAACGGACGTTACAACGACTATAATTCTTTTCTATAAATTAGCAATTCACTTATTCATTTTTCAAAACTCAAAACTCAAACATCTTTTAATCTCAGAAAATTATACATCACCGAAGCATTTTCTAAAGTTTTTTCAAAGATGATTCACCCACTTCTCATTGTCGTCACCATTATGCTTATCTTACCTCTTATTCCGCTTTCTAAACTCCTACCTAATAAATTTGAACTTTTTTTAGTTATGTATCTGTTTATAGCTCTCCCACTGTATTGTATTGCGTTACTTATTGAGATATATGGATTTTGATATTGACTCTGTTATTTATTCCATTTGTCTTTAGCAACAAAATGTCGAACATTGAAAAAACCAAATTTCCAGCTCTTGACATAACTGGAGCAAATTATATACAATGGATGAGAAATGTTAAAAGGCATCTCAAATCAATGGGTGCTTTAGCAACAATACAAGAGGGCAACAAATGCTCAGAGAAAACCAAAGCGAAAGCTGATGTTTTCCTCCATCAACACATTGATGAAATGCTAGAATTTGAATATTAAAATTGTGATGATCCAAGCATTTTATGGAAAGACTTAGAAATCAGATTTAATAATCAAAGGGAAGTTTTACTCCCTTCTGCTAGAGATAAATGGAACAATTTAAGGTTCCAAGACTTTAAAAAGGTTAATGAGTACACCTATGCCTTATTTAGAATATGCCGAACACTCAAATTTTGTGGGCAAACTGTTATTGAAGCAGATATGTTGGAGAAAACTTTCTCCACATTCCATGCTTCAAACATAAACTTGCAGCAACAATACCGATTGCAAAATTTTAAAAGATACTCATATCTAAATGTAAATCTCATTGTAGCAGAGAAAAACAATGAATTGTTAATGAAAAATCATCAAACTCGTCCCACAGGACCATTAGCACTTCCAGAAGCAAATGCCGTTAACAATAATGATAAAAAAAACTCTGGAAGCAAAAGAGGAAGAGGTAACCCTCGTGGGCGTGGGCGTGGTCGTGGTCGTGGCAACTATGGTTACAACCGTTTTCCTAACAGAAACTATACTTACTACCGAGGTGGTTATAATGGCCGTGGTCAAAGAAATAACACTTACCATGCTCCACAAGTTAATAATCTCAGTCAGCAAAATAATGAAGTTGGTACCTCCCAAAACCCCGAAGGATCCTATTTCAGGTGTGGAAGTGCAAATCATTGGTCAAAAGCTTGCCGCACACCTTCACATCTATGTGAGCTTTACCAAGCATCTCGTAAAGGAAAAGAGAAAGAAGTGAACCATGTGGATCAGTTTGATAACACAAACACTGAGCTTATTGCCTCAGACTTCTTCAATGACTTGGAACTTTGAAAAAAAAAGTTATTGGATCTTAATAACTATGTATAATAACTATGTAAAGTAACTATGTATTTTCTTTCCGTAACTTTGTTTAACTATGTATAATTAATTTCCCTTTCATGTAAAATAAATAAAATAACATCTATTATGTGAACTCATTATTCTTTTCTTTATGTTCATATTAGAAGTTTAAAATGAGTCTCAATGGAGCACAATATCAAGCAAAGGATGGAGAACTATGCATAGCGGATAGTGATGCCACACACACTATCCTTAAATCCAAGAAATATTTTTTTGAGTTAAAACCAGCAAAGGGAACCGTTGATACAATTTCAGGACCTACGAACTTGATAGACGGAGTGGAAAAAGCTAATGTAGTGTTACCAAATGGTACACAACTCTTGATAGAGAATGCTTTATTTTCCTCAAAATCCAAAACAAACTTGTTAAGTTTCAGAAACATATATCATAATGGATATGATACTCGGTCAAGGACTATTGAAAATAAAAAGTATTTACACATTATAAATGAGAATCAAGTATTTGAAAAACCGCCAATGCTCCATTCTGGTTTACATTATACACATATTAATGTGCCTCAAGCACATATGGCAGTTAAAAAAAATATTGTGACCCTGGTATATTCAGCTTATGGCATGATATGTTAGGACATCCATGATCAACAATGATGAAAAGGATAATCGAAAACGCACATGGACATCCAGTTAAAGATCAAAAGTTCCCTAAAATAGATAAAGTGCCTCTATGTACATCTTGCTCTCTTCAAAAACTGATTGCAAGGCCTTCACCATTTAAAGTTAAAAATGAATCATCTATGTTTCTTGAAAGAATTCAAGGTGATATATGTGGCCCAATTCATCCACCATGTGGACCATTTAGAAACTTCATGGTTCTAATAGATGCATCCAGCAGATGGTCCCATGTCTTATTATTATCAACTCGTAATGTGGCATTTGTAAAATTTCTTGCTCAAATTATTAAATTAAGGGCACATTTTTCTGATTATATAGTTAAAAGAGTGAGACTTGATAATGCAGGAGAATTTACATCACATGATTTTAATGATTATTGCATGTAGTTGAAATTGTTGTTGAACACCCAGTTGCTCATGTTCACATACATAATGGTTTAGCAGAATCATTAATCAAACGCCTCCAACTAATAGCTAGACCATTGATAATGAGAACTAAACTCATTGTATCTATGTGGGGACATGCAATTTTACATGCTGCATCATTGATTCGCATGAGACCAAGTGCAAATCATAAATACTCTCCTATACAACTTGCTTCTGGCCAAGAACCAAATATTTCCCATCTTAGAATTTTTGGTTACGCAGTGTATGTACCCATTGCACCACCACAACGCATAAAAATGGGTCCTCAAAGGAGATTGGGAATTTATGTTGGATATGAAACATCTTCCATCATAAGATATTAACAGGTGACCTATTTACAGCACGTTTTGCTGATTGCCACTTTGATGAAGCAGCTTTCCCAGAGTTAGGGGAGTAAAGAAAAATCAAGAAAAGGATGTCACTTGGTGTGAACTTTCATTGTTATATCTGGATCCTCGAACAAAGCAATGTGAGACTAAGGTTCAAAAGATAATGCATTTGCAAGAAATTGCAAATCAGTTACCTGATGCATTTACAGATACAAAAAAGAGTAACTAAATCACATATACCAGCTGCTAATGCCCCAGCTCGAGTTGAAATACCAAATAAGCAAGTTGGTGATAACATCGCTCAGGAGTTTCAAAAGCGTTTGAAACGTGGAAGACCAATTGGTTTAAAGGACAAAAATCCTCGTAAAAGAAAAGGAATTGAAAAGCACTCTGGCCATGATGAAAATGTTCTTGATGAAACACAAGATATCAAAACCTCACCTGAGGAAGAAATTAATGATATCAATAAAGAAATGTAAATCAATTATAGTCAAACACATATCTTATGAGACCTGAATGAAATAGGAGATATTGATGATATATTTTCTTATTCTGTAGCAAGTGATATTATAAACGATGATGATGATCCCGAACCAAAGTCTGTAATTGTTTGTCAAAGTCGACCAGATTGGGGTAAATGGAAAGACGCTATGCAAGCTGAATTAAATTCACTTAATAAGTGAAAGGTTTTTGGGCCTATTGTTACCACGCCTAGAGATGTGAAACTTGTAGGATACAGATGGATATTTGTGCGGAAAAGAAATGAGAAAAATAAAGTTACAAGGTATAAAGCTTGACTTGTAGCTCAAGTTTTTTCTCAAAGACCAGGAATTGACTATGAAGAAACATATTCTCCTATTATGGATGCAATTACTTTCAAATATTTAATCAGCTTAGCAGTCTCTAAAAATTTAGAGTTGTGTCTTATGGATGTTGTTACAGCTTATTTATATGGATCAATTGACAACGACATCTATATGAAAATTCCAGAAGGATTTAAAATCCCTAACTCATTGAGTTCAAAACCTAGAGAAATATGCTCAATAAAATTGCAAAGATCTTTATATGGGTTGAAACAATCTAGACGGATGTGGTACAATCGTTTGAGCGATTATTTGATTAGCAAAGGCTATATAAATAATCATATTTGTCCATGTGACTTTATCAAAAATACAATGTCAGGATTTGTAATCATAGTTGTATACGTTGATGATTTAAACATAATTGAGATAAATAAGGAATCCAAGAAGTTATTATTCTATTAAAGAAGGAATTTAAAATGAAAGATCTTGGAAAAACCAAAAATTGCATTGCCTTACAGATTGAGCATATGCATAATGAAATAATTATAAATCAATCAAATTACACAGAAAAGCTCTTAAAACGATTCAATATGGACAAAGCAAAACCTTTAAGCATCCCAATGGTTGGAAGATCACTTAATGTTGACAATGATCCATTTTGACCTTGCGAAGACGATGAAGAAGTTCTTGGTCCAGAAGTTCCATACCTAAGTGCAATTGGAGCCCTTATGTATCTAACAAACTGTACTAGGCCTGACATTTCTTTTGTAGTTAATTTATTAGCAAGATTTAGTTCGTCCCCCACAAGAAGGCACTGGAATGGAATCAAACACATTCTTTAATATCTTCGAGGAACCAATTATTTGGGTTTATTTTATCCTAACGATTCAAAAGAAGGATTGGTTGGTTATGCAGATGCAAGTTATGTATCAGATCCTCATAAAGCCAAATCCCAAACCAGATACGTATTTTTAAATGGAGGTACTGCAATCTCATGGCGTTCTCAGAAACAGACACTTGTTGCAACATCATCAAATCATGCCGAAGTCATTGCACTACATGAAGCTTCTAGAGAATGTGTGTGGTTGAGGTCTATGACACAACTCATATTGACTTCTTGCGGATTAGAGAAAGATGGAAATCCAACTTTAATCTACAAAGATAATTTAGCTTGTGTCTCACAGATGAAAGAAGGATATGTCAAAAGTGACAGAAAAAAAACATATACCGCCAAGGTTTTTCTTATATACACAAGATCTCATAAAAGATAATCAAGTCGAAATGAGATATGTTCAATCTAGCAAAATCTCGGCGGATCTTTTCACCAAGTCACTCCCTACTGCAATTTTCAGGAAACACGTTCACAATATTGGAATACGACATGTTCGAAGAATGTGATGGTTTACAGATGTCAACATGAGGGGGAGTCAATTACACGATGCACTCTTTTTTCCTTAGTTAAAGTATTTTCCCACTTGGTTTTCTTTAACAAGGTTTTTAACGAGGCAATATTCTAAAGTTGAACTCCGATTTGAAAAATTGTCATCCAAGGGGAGTGTTATCAAATATGCGGATAAATATAAGTGTATCGCAAGTCCATGCTAGGTGTCCATGATATGCTAAGGTGTCAATATGAAGAGCTAAGTGGATGACCAATTTTGCCAATACCTATCTATATACTATTTATGTAAGTGAGTAAGCTACCTTTGTAATGCCACGTATGAAGAATGAATAGGAGTATTAGGACTATAAATATTCCCTAAGAGTAATGGAAATACTTACACCATTTGAATGTATACACACACAAGTATTATTCATCTCATTCTATCTCCCTCAAACTTCACTTCTTATTCTTATTTTATTAGCAATGTCTTAATCTTCTTGAAATGCTTAAAGTTCAAAAATAAGCATTGTTATATTATAACATACTTTTATTTTTATGCATTTTTATGTACTTTTTTTGTTAATGGAATTTTAATTTTAGTTTAATGTTTTGTTTTATTTGAATAAATGAATAAAAATTAAAAACTGTGGAGTCAATTGGTGAGTTATATGTTCTGAGTTATAAAGAAAAAGTGTTGAATGATACCATTTTTTTCTATAACACGAGCCTTATGGCTTTTGCACACATGATGCTCTTAGAAATTTTGTGATCTATACTGATCTTAATTTTGCTTGTAGAACTATCCTAATGGGCGATGTATTTTCTTTTGAATATGATGGACGATGTTGAGCGACTCATATGCAGTGACGGACCCAGAAAAAAAGTATGTGGGGGGCAAAAAAAATTTTTAACAATAGCAACAAAATGTGAAAGAAAGAACAAAGATCGAAATGATAAATTGGGTATTGTTACTTATATATGAAGGATTTATAAGGTTTTAAAGTGTTAAATGTTAGGTTTTAGTATGTGAGTGGGGGGCAATTTAAGTTTTGAGTGAGGGGCACTTTCGGAAAAAGGTCAAAAAAAATTACACTAAATTCTCAACTTTTTCGACGAGCCATGGGGGGCACCGGCCCCCCATTATTATACATAAGATCCATCCCTGCTCATATGTTATGTTCAAAAGATGATACATGAAAGATAATATATGAAATGCAATGATCAATCATTTTCGAAAGATAATATATGAAATTTAATAGTGAGACCATTTTGGATAACGTAACCACTTTTTGCGAAATTTACTTGTTTGGAATAAGCTAAAACTATTTCTAATTGTTCTTTGGGTTGCAACACCTCAACTCCTAAGAAAGGATCGAGTTGATTCACCAAAAAACCGCTTTTCCCGCCCTTTCCGCCATTTACAAAAATCAAAGCTTAGCAACTTTTCATCCAACCATTAATTCTTCCTAATAATTAAATTTTTGTAATCTTTAGATCATTCAGATCATTTAGATAGTTTTTTGAAGTGTTTTACTGGTTTGATTCGTATGATTGAAAATAGAAATTCCCGCCAAAACTCTGTTTCATTTTGCTGATCGATTACCAATCTGATTATGATTAGTGATGAATTGAGGAGTGTTTGAGTGATTCGTTGTTAGGTTTTTGATCCGTAATTAGTTTTTTCTGTTTTCTTTGATTTTCCCCAAATCGTAACCCTAATTGAAAATGAGAACAAAAAGGGACCCAAAGATTCCTCAAAATTTGGAGGATTATGTGCATAGCATTAAAAGTACCAAGAATAAGAATAAGGCACGAGAATCTATAAGTAAATCTAGTGTGGATGGTATTATGAAGATGAATGGTAGTCAAATTGGGGAAAATAAGGAAAGTGATAAGGAGGAGAGTATTAAAGGGGATGAGTCTACTGGTAGGAAGAATTTTGATGTTGACCTTAATGGTGACCAGTTTCCACACATCAATGAACAGTGTAAGGTTGATGAGTGGTAGTGAGGACTGTGTAAATCAGGACAAAGGGGACAAAGGTGATATGAATGTTGATTGTGAGAAGTCTGTAAAGAAGAGTGATGGTTATGTGGAAAAATCAGTGAGTCAGGATAAGGAGGGTAAGATTGATGAAAACTTAGGAAGTAAAAGAGGTGTTTGGAATCTAAAGTTTGCTGATATGGTGAAGTCTAATAAGATTGAGAATTAGCTAATGGAAATCTCCACTGAGGTTAATGAAAATGGGAGTGAAGTGGTGGTTCTTGATGATGAAATGATAGATGATGGTTGTGAGAAATGGAAGTATACAATATGTGGTTTTTTTGTTGGAGGGCAAGTTACCTATAGTGAGGCTAGATACCATCTGAGAAGAATGTGGAATCAGTTTGGTTATATTGATTTGATAAAGAATGAGGGTGGTGTATGTTTCTTCAAGTTTCAAGATGAGAAAGGTATGGAGGAAGTCATAAGTAATGGACCTTGGTTGGTGAATAACAAACCTTTGTTTGTGCAAAAATAGAGAGTAGGTATGGTGTTGGATAAGGCTAAACCTAATAAGCTACCAATCTGGGTTAAACTCATTAATGTGCCTATGGAAGCTTGGAGCATGAAAGGGATAAGTGCTCTAGCTAGCAGCCTAGGTAAACCAATAATCATGGATGACATGACTGCTAGAATGTGTGCTAAAGGGGAGGGGAGGCTTAATTTTGCAAGAGTGCTTATTGAAGTTGATGCTGGAAAGAAACTGGAAAAGGAAATAGAAGTTATCTACAAAGGAAATATTAATCATGAGAAATTTACAAAGAAAATTCAAGTGGAATATGCTTGGAAACCCCTATGTTGTGATGAGTGTAAGGTTTTTGGGCATGATAATAAAAGTTGCATGGCTAAAGAAAAGGAAAAACAGGAGGGTAACAAGGAGCAGAATATAAATAAGAATATGAAATATACAGAAAGGAATTTCACTGTGTTGCAGAACAGGAAAGTGAATTATGAAAAAGGAAAAGAGATAAAGAACTACTATAATATGAATGGCTACAACAGGAATTTTACTAATCAAAGGTTCTATGGGAATCATAATAGGTTCAACAATGGAAAGGGGAATAATGTTAGATGGGATTATAGGAAAAAACAAGATAATGGTATGAGATATCCTAGTGGTAACAATGAAGGAGGAGTAAGCAAGGAAGATAGAATTAAGAACAACATTGATAATGCTGTGGATGAAACCAAAAGAAAGAGTAATGGGATGGCATCTAATGTTACAAGCAATAAGGAAGACATCAGTAGTCCAGCATATATGATGGGGGCTAGTACTTATAATAGATATACATTGTTGAATGAATTAGTCAATGAGGGTGATCTTATTCCATCTATTGAGGAAAGGAAAATAGTTGATGAGTACATAAATAAGGAGGAAGTAGGAGATAAAATTGAATGTCAAGGATGGAACAAAGAAATGAAGAAATGTTATAAGAATAGGAAGGAGTTATTTGATGCAGCTAAAGAAATGGAATTGGATGAGGATGTGAGGGAAATTAGACAAGAGAATGAAGAGGAATTTGGTTTGAGGAATGAGAACAATGAGGAGGATGGGAACATCCTTGGGTAGATCTTATATCCTACTTTAGTTTGTTAGGAGTAGGTTTTTTTATTGTAGGTTAGATTTAGGTTTGTGTGTTGTTGTGTGTAAAAACAGATAGAGTGTTTTGTGAGAAAAAGAATTGAGAGATGTTGAAAGTTAAAAACAGAAAGAGAATTGTGTGTGATAAAAACAGACAGAGAGATTTAGAGAGTAAAAGAATTGATAGAGTTGGGAGATGAAAAACAGAAAGAGAGTTAATGATTATAGAAACAGACAGAGTGTATATGTGGGCAAAATAATTAAGAGAGTTGGTGAGAAGAAAAACATAAAGAGAGATAGATGGGTAAAAAACAGATAGTTTGGGAGAGGAAAAGAATTAAGAGAATAAGGGAGTATAAAAACAGTAAGATAGTTTATATTTAAAAAAAATAAACAGAGTGTTTGGGAAAGTAAAAGAATTGAGAGAATTGGTGAGCTAAAAACAGATAGAGAGGATATGATTAAAAAACAAATAGAGTGTTTGGATGAGCCAAAAGAATCAAGAGAATTAAGTAAGGTAAAAACAGAAAGAGGGGAAAATAGGACTTAATGGATTTATCTATGGCTGTTTGGAATATTAAAAGTTTGAGTACCTCTGATAAACAAAAGGAAGTTAGGAATTTGATAAAAGAAGAAAAATTGCATCTCTGTTGTCTTATTGAAACTCATGTTAAGTATAATAAAGTTCAAAGGATAGGTGAAAAAGTGTTTGGAAGTTGGGAATTTATTAGTAATAGTAAGGATAATAATCAAGGTTGTAAAATTATGTTTGGGTGGAATCCTAATAAAGTCAGAGTATAGATTATTGCAAAATCTAAACAGTGTATGTTTTTGCTAGTAGAAACCTTATGTCAGAAAGTTAAGTTTTTATGTACTATAGTCTATGCTAGTAATTCATATATTGAAAGAAGGAAGCTATGGAAGGATCTGGGAGCACAAAATATTATTACTAGTGGTGATCCATGGAGTATATTAGGAGATTTCAATGTCTCTTTGAAGGTAGAAGAACATTCTAATGGTTGTTCTGCACTTTCAAATGAGATGAATGAGTTTTTGGAAATTGCTAAGGAAATTGAAGTTGAGGATATTCTAAGTTTAGGATTCCATTTACATGGACTAAAAGCAGAGGAAATCCTAATTGCAAGACTTTAAAGAAACTGGATAGAATTATGATTAATGAAGCCTTTATGGAGAAGTTACCTAGTTCTCATAGGATTTTTCTTCCTTATTTGATTTCAGACCATTCTCCTGCTACTTTGAAGATCCCCAATGGCTTGGAAAAAAGAAGGAAAGCTTTCAGGTTTTCTAACTTTGTGACTGATAAGAAAGAGTTTTCGTCAACTGTAAAGAAAGGTTAGGAGATTGAGATTGAGGGGCATATGATGTATCGAGTGGTTAAAAAGCTGAAATTAATGAAGCATAGTCTAAACAATTTAAGTTGGAAAAATGGAAATATTTTTGACAGAGTGACTAAGCTCGGGGACAATTTAAAGGAGAGACAAGCTGATGTTGATAGGAATCCCTTTGATGAAGATATAAAAGCTAAGAGTTGCAAGATTTTAAATGAATACTATGAGGCAATGAATGATGAAGATAGTCTGCTAAGGCAAAAGGCTCAAATTGAATGGTTAAAGGATAGAGACAGGAATACTAAATTATTTCACAAAATCATAAAAGGAAGACAACATAAAGGAAGAATTATGTCAGTATGTAATGAGAAAGGGGATAGATTTGAGAATGAAAAAGTGACAGAACATTTTGTTTTGCATTTTAAGGAGTTTCTTGGGAAAAAATATAAGGTTACTGATTTCCCTACTAATACAATTGTGTTCCCTAATATGCTGAGTAGAGAAGAAGCTATGATTAGTGCCACTAACTACAAACCACAGGGATGATTTTTGCAGTTTACTCTAATATGTTTGACATTGATGATTCAAAGGCTCCTGGACCAGATGGGTATACTGCTAGGTTCTATAAGTCTGCTTGGAGTATAATTAGAAAAGATGTTTGCAAAGTTGTTTAAGATTTCTTTATTAAAGGAAGGCTTCTAGGTGAGGTAAATGCTACATTGATATCTCTTGTCCCAAAAATGCAAAACCCTAATAAAGTTTCTGATTTTAGACCCATAGCATGTTGTAATGTCATTTATAAATGCATTAGTAAGATTGTTACAAACAGAATTAAAGGAGTGCTTGGAAAGTTAGTCAATGAAAGTCAAAGTGCTTTTATAGCAGGAAGACAAATCACTGATAACATTCTTTTGGCCTAAGAACTTTTCAGAGGGTATAATAAGAAACAGAAAATAAAGAGAACAACCTTTAAGATAGATTTGCAAAAAGCTTATGATACTATTGATTGGAATTTCATCAAAGTTGTTCTGGAACAATTTGGATTTCCTAAGAAAATGGTTAAGTGGATAATAATCTGTGTTAGTACCACCAAGTTTTCTATAAACATTAATGGAGAAAAGGAAGGTTATTTTAGTGGTGGTAGGGGTTTAAGGCAGGGAGACCCTATGTCCCCTTACCTTTTTACTCTTGTCATGGAGGTGTTTAGTATTATAATGAAAAGAAATATTGGAAGGAATAAGGATTTTAAATATCATTATGGATGTAAGAAATTGAAGATTACTCACCTTTGTTTTGCTGATGATCTCCTTGTATTTTGTCATGGAGACTTTAAGTATGTTAGCACTATTAAAGAGGCTTTAGAAGAATTTAGTAGCTATTCAGGATTAAAGGCTAATATGAATAAAAGCACTGTATTCTTTGGAGGTCTGACTACTGGTGAACAAAGTATTATTCTAAGTGTCATCCCTTTTTCCATTGGAAGGCTGCCTGTAAGGTACTTAGGTGTACCTTTATTAACCAAAAAGATTTGTGCTAAAGACTGTAAGCCTTTGATTGACAAATTAAAGAGTAGAGTGATGGATTAGAGAAATAAGTCTCTATCATATTCAGGTAGGCTCCAGCTAATTGCTTCAGCTCTTAGTTCTATGCAAGTTTATTGGGCTTCTGTTTTTCTTCTACCAAAGAATGTGATCTATGATATCAACAAACTTCTTAAGGGTTTCCTTGGTGTCAAGGAGAGTTGACTAAAGGAAAAGCAAAGGTCTCTTGGGACAGTATATGCAAGCCTAAGGAGCTAAGAGGTTTAGGAATCAAAGATTTGAATTTATGGAATGAAGTGCTGCTTGTCAAACAACTATGGAATGTTATCTCAAAAAAGAACACTTTGTGGGTCAAATGGGTTATTTTAGAGAATCTAAAAGGAAAAAGTATTTGGGAAGTAGAGGCTAAAGCAAACAGTAGTGTTGGATGGAAGAAAATTTTGAAGTTAAGGGACAAGGTTAGGAAACATGTGTTATGGAAAATTGGAGATGGAAATTCTGTTAATGCTTGGTATGATAATTGGAACAAGGCTAGACCTATAAATGGAATTGTCACTCCAAGAGAAATTTATGATGCATGTATGAATATTGATACTATAGTAGCTGAATTATCAGTGATTGGTGATGGTGAATGGCCTGAGGGATGGGAAAATGAATATCATATTCTTAATTTGTATAAGATTCCTAGATTGCAGGAAGGAAAGGTTGATGAAATAGTCTGGGTTGATAACTCAGGTCAGGAAAGGGTGTTTGGGACAAGATATGTATGGAAAGATTTATGTTGCAGTGGATCAAAAGTGGAATGGCACAAAATCGTATAGTTCAGTGAATGTATTCCTAGGCATAGTTTCACTGTTTGGTTGGCTATTCATAACAGACTAAACACACAAGATAGGATTGCAATATGGAAGCCTAATGACATTTTGCAATGTCCTTTATGCAAAAAATGTTTAGATTCAGTTGAGCACTTATTCTTTTTATGTGATTTTTCCAAGGAAGTTTGGAGAGATATGCAGAAAACACTGAATGTTAATATGGCATTTAGTTGGAGGAACATTGTGAGAGAATTGTGCAGGCTTCCAAACAACAAGAATATATGGAGTATAGTTAGAAAACTGGTGTTTGGAGCTGCAGTGTATTTCATATGGCAAGAAAGGAATAACAGAATTTTCAAAGAAGAAAGGAGAGATAGTAAGAGTCTAGTGCAGATCATTAAGGAAGTAGTATGGATGAAACTTGCAGGCTTGAATGTTAAAGACTCAAAGACAATAAAAGAAGTAGAAGGCAGATAGAATGTACAGTTTCATAGAAAGGAGAATAGATTAGTTGTTTGATATGTTAGATTTCTTGTTTGTGTAGCTAGTTTTGTTGTAATGCTTATGCATGGGGCTGTCCATTGCATATTGTTTGGATATTGCTAGCTTGTAATTCCTTCTTTAAGTAATATAATTCACATTTAAAAAAAAGAATAAGCTAAAACTTACATATAAAAGCTCACTTCAAAGTTAAAAGTTCTTGTAAGTATAGAGTTTGTAGGATCATCGATTTTGATGATGTGCAAATCGACTCTATTTTTCTAACAGACGATGTCAAGAGGTAGGTTACATAAATACCCCCTTAAGAATACAGTAAAGGCAACAAGAGAGTACACTGTGTGTGGTTTCTTGCGTATGTATGCATGTGTGTTTCTGTGTACGTGTCTGGTTTAGCTAATCTAGATAAACGTGACTCACTCCAATAGCCATTAAAACAACGTCGTTTAGTTTAGTGGACTTATAAAACTACAAATGTCATCCTTAAATAATGTCGTTCCACCTTGAAACCGCATCATTCGGACCAAGCCCACTCACACTCGGCCCATCCCACCCCCAAAACGACATAGTTTTATACCTTTAAAACGCGGTCATTTGCTTTTCTATTGTATAAAAGGGTATTATATACATGTCATTTTACATCTTATTGTTACAATTACTTGTATATTACGAAATATTTTTTATACAAACAAAAAATATTGCTAACAACCTGCAGCTCAACTTACATTTTCCAGTTAGCTTAGCCAAACATACCCTAGCGAATGTAGCTGTTGTTGTAACTATCAATGGAGATTGAGATGCAAATTTAGCAGGAGCTAAAAGAGAGGTTATTTTTATAAGCCACGGGGGGTGGCCTAGTGGTGTGACTATTACTCTAACATGTGTGAGGTCTCAAGTTTAATTATTGCTAGGTGCAAACAACCTTAAAGTGGACACGCCAACCTCCTAAAAAGGAAGGACTTTATCTGGTTTAAGTATATGTGGCGATGGGTTCAGACTTCGTGCATTAATCGGTTAAAATATCGAAAACCATGGTTACCAAAAATAAAAATAGCATTTGATTTAAAAAGATCATGGAAGATTATTTTTCTAAAATAAGCATAATCTTCTAATAATCTTTTGTGTCAAACAAAATTTATATTTTAAATAGTTTTTTTCATAAAATAAGTATAATCAACATTCTTTGTGTCAAACCACTTTCAAATATAAAAATTAAGAATGAAAAATTGATTTATATTTCGAAGAGCTAATTTGGATTATTTTCCCCTCTTCATCTAATGTTAAAAAGTGCAATACTTTGTTGCTTTATTTATTCTAACTCATGACCTTTTTTGTTGGGATTAAAAGACTTCATGATGATCTTGGAGTTAACTGCTAGTGTAACTTAGTTACTACTGTTAGTGTAACTTAGTACTACTAGTATATGTTAGTACTGCTAGAGTAAAGTTAGTACTGCTGGTGAAGAATGAAGAAAAATATTCTAAGTAGTTACTACTGCTTGTACACAGTTAATGCTGCTACTGTATGAGTTACTACTGCTGGTGCTAAAAGTTACAACTGTTGACAGAGTTACAACTGCTTAAAGATTAAGACTGCTGAAAGAGTTTCTACTGTCAAGAGATGGATAAAGACAGAAGAAAAGATAAAGATTGCTTATGAGATATGTATGAGATATTTTTGTAAAAGATACGTATATGTTATTTGTTTAGAAGATCATGATAACTTAGGAAAATATTATAAGCTAGTTAGGACTCCTTGGTGTATAAAAGGAGGTCCTAGGGTATAGAGTTTGATATCAAGAAATCTAGAAATCTTTTGTTTTGATATCGTTTAGCTTCAAGGTTTTGTAACCCTAACACTATTAAGAGTGTTCGTATTATATTGAGGCTGAAAGTTTGGTAAACTGTTTGTTATTGATCTTATTCATTACTGTTTCATTAAAATTCTTCTTAGTATCATTGACTAGATTCCGCATAGTCTTTGATATTCATAATCAAAGTTTCTATCATAGTTGTTTTAGATTTATTCAATACAACTTAGCATTATACAAGTAAAGCAAGATCTATTCTATTGGGATCAACAAGTGGTATCAGAGCTTGTGAGAAGCTTTGAATAAGAAGAAACTTTACTACACACAAGATCTACTTTTTCAAGAAGCAATGGATTCTCAAACTACTCAAACCATCAAGCTACCCACACTCCAACCTAGTGAGTATGATCTTTGGAAGATGAGGATGGAGCAGTATCTTCAGTGCATTGATTACACTCTATGGAAGATCATAGAAAATGGTAATGTACCCATAGTAATAAAAACTGTTAATGGTAAGGAGACTGTTATCCTTCCTACAAGTGTTGAAGAGAAGGCACAAAGAAGAGCAGAGTTGAAGGCAAGAAGCACTTTGTTGATGGCCTTACCTAATGAGCATCAATTAAAGTTCAACTCATACAAGGATGCTAAGACACTAATGCAGGCTATTGAGAACAGATTTGGAGGTAATACTGCTACAAAGAAAACTCAGAAAAATCTTCTAAAGCAGCAATATGAAAACTTTGTTGCATCCAACACAGAAGTGATTGAGCAAACCTATGAAAGGCTTCAAAAGCTAATTAGTCAACTAGAGATGCATGGTGAAGTTATCCCTCAAGAAGATATCAATCATAAGTTCTTGAGAAGTTTGTCACAAGAATAGACTATGCATACTATTGTGTGGAGGAACAAACCAGAGATTGAGATATTAAGTTTGGATAACCTCTTCAACAACCTAAAGTCTTATGAATCAGAGGTCAAGGGGACATCTAGCTCAACCATAAACTCACACATTGTAGCCTTTATGTCCTCTAGCAGCACTAACAATGCAACTAGAGTAGTTAATACTGCTCAGGGTGTTAATACTGCTAACACTGAGGGTGCTACTGATAGCTCAACAACTTTTGAAAATTTGAGTGATGTTGTGATTTATTCCTTCTTTCCTAGCCAACCAAGTATTCCACAGCTTGATAATGAAGATCTACAACAAATCCATCCTGATGATCTAGAAGATATGGACTTGAGGTGAAACATTGCTATGCTGACTATGAGGGCAAGAAGATTCCTGAAGAATACTTGAAGGAAGCTGGACATGGCCAACAAAGAAAGAATTAGGTTTGACAAGTCCAAGGTAGAGTTTCTCAACTGCCACAAGAGAGGACATTTTGTAAGGGAGTATAGGGCACCCATGAATCAAGACAATAGGAACAGGGAGCCTACCAGAAGGACTGTGCCAGTTGAGGAAACTACTTTAAATGCCTTAGTGTCTCAGTGTGATGGTTTTGGCTATGATTGGAGTGACCAAGCAGAAGAAGGTCCAACCAATTTTGCTCTCATGGCTTATTCTTCAACAAGTTCAAGTTCTTCTACAAACTCTGAGGTATCTAATGACTCAAATTGATGCTCATCTTGTTTAAATCGTGTAAAAGATCTAAAATAACAAAATGAACAATTAGTTAAAGACTTAAGAACAGCTAGGATAAGTGTTGTAGAAGCTAGACTGTTAGTCTTTAAGAAAAATGAGTATGTGTATGAGGAAGATATAAAACTCTTAAAACGTGAAATCTATTTAAGAGATTTAGATATTACAGAGCTTGAAAGGAAGTTAGAGGTGGCTACAAAAGAAAAAGATGAGGTTCAACTTACAGTATAAAAATTTGAAAATTCATCAAAAAGCCTAAGTAAACTTCTAGACAGTCAGATAATGGATAAGTGTAAAATAGGATTAGGGTATAATACTGTTCCACCTCCCTATACTGGGAACTTTATGCCTCCAAAACCTAATTTAGTGTATCCTAGTCTAGATGAGTTTACTGAAAAATCTGTAGTTGAAGATAAAACCAGTGAAGAAGAGCCTACAGAAGTTAGGAAAGAGAATGATACTCCAATTATTGAGGATTGGGTATCTGATAGTGATGAAGAAGATGTGCCTAAGGATAAAACAGTTGAGATGTTTAATAAACCTAGTTTTGCTAAGATAAACTTTGTTAAGTCTACTGAGCAAATAAAATCTCCTAGGAAAACATCAGTTGATAAAAATAGGCAAAACACACCTAGTCCTAGAGGGAACAAGAGGAACTGGAATCAACAGATGTCTCAAAGATTAGGAAGTGATTTTGAGATGATCAATAAAGCTTGTCATGTGTGTGGTAGTTTTGATCATTTGAAGAATGATTGCAATAACTGGTATAATAATGGAAGATTTGCAAAACCAGTTTGGGCCAATGTTCAAAGGGTGAACAAATAGAATTTATCTAAATTAACTCACCCCAGTCCAAAAAGGAACATGGTTCCAAGAATAGTCTTAACTAGGTCGGCCCAATTTCACTTAATACTGCTAGACCAGTTAATACTGTTCAACCAAGAACAGCAGTGAATAATGCAGGACCCATGAAAAATGTTATTAATAATGCATATTCAACTGCTAGAAGGCCTATTAACAAAATAACAACAACTAATAACAGTAATTTCACTAAAAAGGTTAATACTGTTAAGGAAACAAGGGTTAATATTGCTAGGCCAAAAGCAGTTCTTAGTTCTGTTAAGGGAGACAAGGGAAATGTTGTTAAGGCCTCAGCATATTGGGTTTGGAGACCAAAGCATAAAGTATTAGACCATGTCTCCGAAAACAATGGTGCATCAATGTCCTTTAAAAGATTTGACTATATTGATGCACAAGGCAGATCCAAGTCAGTAATGACTTGGGTCCCCAAAAGAAACTAATTTTCTTATCATTATGTGCAGGGCAATCCACAGCAAGAGTTGGAGGATAAAAGACTGATTGATAGTGGATGTTCTAGGCACATGATAGGAAACTGATCCTATCTTACAAATTATGAAGAAATTAATGGAGGATTTGTTGCCTTTGGAGGTAATTCCAAAGGAGGGAAAATTACTAG
>BQNB010101746.1:0-24405 GCA_026074375.1 Tanacetum coccineum | reverse complement strand
ATCATCCAATGAAACTTCCTAAGAACTTCCAAGCTTCTTCTCATCAAATATAACTTGTAATCAAAGACAAAGATAACTATACATGGCATAAAATATGCGATATACAACTATACAATGTGAATTTAGGGTTTAACTCGATAAAGCAGTAAAGATAGGATGAGAGAATTGTTAAACTCATTGGTTTTGCAGGTTTATAACAGAGGAGTGCATATTTTAAATGTTATGCAAGTTTTATTTTCAAAAATAATTAAAAACTTTAAGTTTTCTAGACCTGGGCGTTTGAGGCCGTCAGGGATATCCTGACGCCGTCACAGGTGTCGTGGTGACGGCGTCGCGTGTAAATCGTGACGCCGTCTCCACGCTCTGTGAAAACGAAATTTTTGTTTTTGATGAAAAATTTCCTGCACTTGATTCCATCAGTTAATTCATGTACAAATAGCTGCATAAAACCTGAGATTTGACAATTTACTCATATGACTTGACACTGATGCGAATTAATTTAAACAAATTATTTAACATGCTTGAACTTGGTTCAAAAACCGGATAAATTCCCCTACACTTATTATTTGCAAAATACCTTTGATTGAAATTAAGACGAGGTTAAAAACAAAACAAAGCATGATTACAAGATTAGGGTTCGAACATGATAGAATAAAATGAAAAGAATAAAACACATGACACTCCTAATGTGCGGGAAAAGTAAAATTAGGTTGCCTCCCAAAAAGCGCTTGTTTTTGTTCGAGTCACGAGCCTGACTCTACCCTTATTTAACAGATAAAGGGGAGGGTTCCCCTACACTTGAGTTCAAGTGCGGGTGATAGTAACGGTACATACCATCGTGATGAGAAGGAGCCATACGTTGAGAAATTTATTGTTGAAGAATAGACTCTAAACGGTGTGCTTCTAGAATTCTACCTCTCTCTACTTCATTTGGCCTATCAAATAAACTAAGTTCTTCTCCTAGAGGAGAAACTTCCTTAGATTCTAATCCCCAATCATCATCAAACATCTCCCAATTTGAAATATCAACACCTAGGGATACACTTTTTCCTAATAAACCCAGTTTAAATCCATAATGTCTCTTAGGGTCATCTATACCTGGGTTATAATAACTATACACACCCTTAGGATGGGAATTTGCCATGTGAGGTGAAGGCGGTGTTTGAGTTGTTAAATAATCTACTACCTTTATCCTAGAACTATCCAGACTATGTGGTTTGATGGGTGGTTCGGGATCTATTACGTCTCCTAGACTTACATCTAAGGATGGACTATTAAGTAAAGGTTGAGGCCCCGGTCCATCAAAACTAGAAACTTCCCTAGAACTAAGAGGAGTATTATGATTACAATTCAAGCCTACTTCCTTTAGTTTTGTTTCGTTCAAAGGTTCTACCTCTATCGGGGTCCCTAAAGTATTTTTAACTTCTTTCGGGTAAGTCACGGGCGGAATTGACGGGAGGCCTTGTAGGGTACTTTGTGGGATCGTATTTTCCACATCATATCAGGACTTGAAATTTCGATTATTGTTTGCACCAGGCTTAAATCCAAAGGTACTTTCCCTTACAAGAGGTGGACTAGGGAAGATTGTACGGGCGTATTTAACACAGAGTAATTTTGGCGGGATGAAGTCGGGGGCGTGGAAAGAAGTGCTTTTTGTGAGGCTTTATGAGAATTTAAGGTTGATAGATGGTTTCGGATCCTCATTCTCAGGATACCTTGTTATCTTCTCGATCTTTCTCATCCTGCTCCATTCTTCTATTATCTTTTCCTTTTCCTGCCACAAATTGAAGATATGATGGGATAACGAGTCGAGATGTTTAAGAAAGATTTCAACTAGGTTCCATATACTAAGGCCATGATTCAGGACTTTTCGGATTACATCTTTGAAACGAGTCCATGAATCGTAGAGAGATTCATCTTGATGTTGTTGGAACACCAAGAGTTGATTACGGAAGAATACATCAAACCTACCTACTCTAGAAATAACCATTAACTATTCATTTAATTTACAAATTTTACAAATGTTATGAACAAGGCACAAAGAAAAAGATAGACTACAATAAAGCTAATCATTCGGAATTAAATCCTCACTGAAGACTTCAAGCGAGTAGAACTAGTTAAACAATGATCAAACATATAATTACTCGGCCAGCGGGCAAAGTTGATGCGGTTAGTCATAAGGGACTTCTACAAGAAGTTTTACAACTCCCTAGGCAGAGTACCTAACTGTTGTAGTAGTAGTATAGGCAAGACTCGAGGGTTGCTATGGTTCTCTAGGGGAATAGGTTGGGAAGGCTTGATCACGGCCTAACAAAATTCTAAGGGTTGAGAGAAGATTATTTTTGTGTTTTTATATATTATGAAAGCAATAAATCATATGTTTGAAAGGTTTGGTTTATTTTAGCTATAAAACTAATAATAAACTACGCTACTGGTGATTTACATAGTAATACAAATATTGTATTCATTTACATCATGTTTAATTCCTTAGATTGCTTCCTCATAGTGTGTGTTGCTTTGTCACACTTGTGCTGATTTATGTCAACTATTTCCTAAGTCTGAACCGAATTACAACAAACCCGCCGTCTATTTTAATATTGTTGGTGCAAACACAAAGTAAGGTAGTATAAAGACTATTACCCGGCCCTAAGAGTATATTAAATGCATTTGAAATATATTAAAAGTGGATCAACCATAAAAGGGGCAAGGTTGTATGAAGATTGTTACCCGATGGTATTCTTTCTACACAATCATGTTTCCCTAGACATATTAATAGCGATATAGACAAAAGCTGGTTTTCTAAGACCTAACATGCATATTCATCACAAGAAGCAACATTACTAAGATCTACATCTAGGTTTCATACAATCATAAATAAACACAATAAAGGGTTTAGCCAAGCATGTTATAAGTAAAGCAAGAACATAAATTAATCACACAACACATAGACATATTGAATGATTAGTGAATAACACTCTTACTTGATTAAAACATGAATTGAAGGGAGTACAATAGGGTTTTGAGGCCCTAAAATCATCCTAAATAGCTGCCAAACGAACTAGGGTTCGTCCCTTTCTTTTACTCTAAAGCTACACCTTTAAACCCTAAAAACAGATTTGTATATATAGATAAATCGCTGCAACGGCGTCGCGTTTTAGTCGTGACGCCGTCGTGAAAGAGAACATTCTAGATCTTGGGCTGGGTCGTGCGATCTGACGCCGTCGTGAAATCTTGTGACACCGTCATGAGATGAAGTGTGAAGGCGTCACGTGTATTTGGTGACGCCGTCTCCAGCGTCTGAGAACATAATCTTGAGAAATGTTGGTGTAGGTCCGTAGTCTTGTCCGTTTCTTCTCCAAATGAGCCCAAGTCACGTGTATTTCTTCCAAATGCCTTCCAAATGCTAAATACCTGAAAAGGAACGATTAAGTACCTATTGTGGGCATAAATGCGCGATTTAGGGGGTTAAACGACTCCGAAAAAGTGTATAAAATGACACCTCATCAACCCTCCCCAGCCACTTAAGGTCGAAAAGACTCTTGTTTCAAAACCCAGGGAGATTACACGCATTTCTATTAACTTTCTCACTTTGAGTTAGTTGGTATTGAAAAGGTGGCAATCAGCTCCAGCCTTCGATCACTAAAATCAAATGTGCACTATCGAGTCTAAAGCTAATAAAGAGATCATCCATAAATCTCTCTAGGACACTTATCCATTATAAACTGGTTTCTCACATACTGTGAAAACTAGTAATATCTTAAGAGTCCTACGCATTATCCTTGTGATTTTGCCAGAACATCAAAGTGATACTTATGTAATCACAACGACGATGGAAATCCTTCCAGAGCCAACATCAAACAAGCTCTGCGGTAGGTGACTTGTAAGATCCTATATGGATCAAACTTGTGACACTAGATATCGATTCAGTCCAGACTATGAATTGATGGTGTTGGATCGTTTACTGAATAGATCTTAACCTTTAGCTTGTAAAGGGTTTGTTCCTTTAGATAATTCTAAAGCAACAATAATGAAACACTGATTTGAACACTATTGATTATGCGGAAACTAATAAATAATCTATGAAGAACAGTATTAAGAATCAGAAATTGAACTTTAATTATAACTTGAATCTGCTAGGGTTTCAGATTACAAAACTATGATTGTTAATCGAACCTTATTGATCACGTTTAGAACTACATCTACTAACTAGCCTAGGGTTCCTTTTTCGACTAAGGAAACCTAATGGGCTTTACAACACGCGTCAAAGATCAACAATATCCTTTTCTAGGAATATTCATGCCTAGCTCATAAACTGGTACTAAAATAATTTATACTAACGGTACTAACTATCTGAATTATCAGTTATAATGATCAGCATAGTCTTCGTCCGTTAGTATAAAATAGTTAGTACCGTTTATGAGATATGCATGAGATATCTTAGAAAAGGATATGCATGATCTTTGTACGCGTTTTGTAAAGCCCATTAGGGTTTTCTTAGTCTATAAAAGGAACCCTAGGCATAGTTAGTAGATATAGTTCTAAACAGATCAATAGAGGTCGATTAACAATCATAGTTTTGTAATCTGAAACCTAGGCAGATTCAAGTTATAATATAAAGTTCATTTCTGATTCTTAATACTGTTCTTCTTAGCATTATTTATTAGTTTCCGCATAATCAATAGTGTTCAAATCAGTGTTTCATTATTGTTGCTTTAGAATTATCTAAAGGAACAAACCCTTTACAAGCTAAAGGTTAAGATCTATTTAGTAAATGATCCAACACCGTCAATTCATAGTCTGGACCAAATCGATATCTAGTGTCACAAGTTTGATCCATATAGGATCTTACAAGTTAGCTACCGCAAATCTTGTTTATTGTTAGTTCTAGAAGGATTTCCATTGTCATTGTGAATACTTAAGTATCACTTTGATGTTCTGGCAAAATCACAAGGATAATGCGTAGGACTCTTAAGGATATTACCTAGTTTTCACAGTATGTGAGAATACAGTTTTATAATGGATTTATGTGGTCTAGTGAGATTTATGGATGATCTCTTTATTGGCTCTAGACTCGATAGTGCACATTTGATTTTAGTGATCGAAGGCTGGAGCTGATTGCCACCTTTTCAATACCAACTAACTCGAAGTGAGAAAGTCGATAGAAATGTGTGTAATCTCCGTGAGTTTTGAAACAAAGTCTTTTTGACTTTATTGGATGGGGTGGTTGATGAGGTTCATTTTTATACACTTTTCGGGGTCGTTTAACCCCTAAAATCGTGCATTTTATGCCCAAAATAGGTGCTTAATCGTTCCTTTTCAGGTATTTACATTTTGAGCATTTGGAGGAAATCCACGTGAATTGGGACATTTAGGAGATAAAGGCGGACAAGACTACGAACCTACACCAACATTTCTCAAGATTATGTTCTCAAAGGCTAGAGACGGCGTCACAAATACAAGTGACTCTGTGACACTTATATCCTCTTGACGGTGTTACAAGATCTCCGATGGCGTCAAGCCCGCATACGACCCAGCAAAGATCTAGAATATTCCGCTTTCACGACGGCGTCACGAGTAAACGCGACGCCGTTGTATGCGATTTATCTATACATACAAATATATTTTTAGGGTTTTAAGTGTGTAACTTTAGAGTAAAAAGAAGGGGGACGAACCTTAGTTCATTTGGCACCTGATTTTTAGGTCGATTTTAAGGCTTCAAAACCCTATTATACTTCTTCATTCATGGTTCTTAATCATAGTAGAGTGTTGATTCACTAATCATTCATTATGTCTATGTGTTGTGTGATTTATTTATGTTCTGTGCTTAACTATTAACCATCTGCTTGGCTAAACCCTTTGTTTGTGGTTTATTTTTGATTGTATGAACCTAGATGTGATTTCGTAATGTTGCTTCTTGTGATGGAATATGCATGTTAGGTCTTAGCAAACCGAGCTTTTGTCTCTATTTATCGTATTTAATATGTCTAGGAAACATGATTGTGTAGAAAGAATACCATCGGGCTAAACAATTTCATAAACCTTGCCCCTTTTATGTTGAATCCACTTTTAATATATTTCAAATGCATTTAATATACTCTTAGGGCCGGGTAATAGTCTTTATACTACCTTACTTTGTGTTTTGCCTCAACGGAATATTAAATAGACGGCGGGTTTGTGTAATTCGTTCATGACTTAGGAAATAGTTACATAAATCATCACAAGTGTGACAAAGCAACAACACTATGAGAAGCAATCTAAGGAGTAATACATGATTAAATGAATACAATATTTTATTATATTGTAATCACCAGTAGCGTAGTTTATATTTAGTTTAATAGCTAAAACAAACCAAACCTCTCAAACATATGATTTACTGCTTTCATAATATATAAAAACACAAAAATAATCTTCTCTCAACCCTTAGAATTTTGTTAGGCCATGATCAAGCTCCTTTCCCAACTATTCCCCTAGACGAACTTTAGCAACCCTCGAGTCTTGCCTATATACTACTAAACAGTTTGGTACACTGCCTAGGGAGTTGTAAACCTTCTTGTTGAAGTCCTTTACGACCCTCACATCAAGCTTTTGGCGCCGCTGCCTTGAGGAATAATTTGTTTTTGTATTGTTTAACTTAGTTTCTAATCGCTTTGAATTTCTTTCAGTGAGATTGTAATTCGTTATTAGCTTTTATTGTATTCTATCTTTTTCTTTGTGCCCTTTTGTTCATAAATTTGTAAATTTTTTAATTATATTGAATAGTATGGTTATTCTAGTAGTAGGTAGGTTTGATGTATTCTTCCGTAATTCAACTCTTGGGTTCCAACAACATCATGATGAATCTCTCTACGATCATGGACTCGTTTCAAGAGATGTAATCCGAAAGTCCTGAATTCATAGGCACTTAGTTATATGGACTAGTTGAAATCTTTCTTCAAACATCTCGACTCGTTATCCCTTCATTATCTTCAATTGGCTAGAGATGGGGACTCTTAGGAAGATTTACGGCATATAGAAGCATGGTTTGCCATAGAGGATTGTGACCTAATATGATAAAGAATGTTAGCAACCCAACAAAGCCATATTTCTGATGAATCAATAGCAAATCCAAATGCTCAAATTGTTAGGGATGATATATGATATGGTTAGTGGTACAGGTACCTAGGTGCATGCCATGGTTAGATTATGACTGAGCATGTAGATGCTCAAGGATGATGGAATATATGAGGAAGGTGTTACAATGCTCTGAGAGTACCCACAAATCCTACCGTCATTTGGAGGAATACACACCACCCGTGACTTACCGGGAAAAGGTAGAAAAGACTTTAGGATCCCCGATAGAGGATCGATGAACCTTTGAACAAAACAAAACTAGAGGAAGTAGGCTTGAATTGTAATCACAACACTCCTCTTAGTTCTAGGGAAGTTCCTAGTTTTGATGGAAATGAGCCTCAACCTTTACTCAAAAGTCCATCCTTAGATGTAAGTTTAGGAGACGTAATAGGCACTGAACCACCCATCAAACCACATAGTCTGGATAGTTCTAGGATGAAGGTAGTAGATTATTTAGCAACTCAAACACTGCCTTCACCTCACATAGCAAATTCTCATCCTAAGGGTGTGTATAGTTATTATAACCTGGGTATAGATGACCCTAAGAGAAATTATGGATTTAAACTGGGTTTATTAGAAAAAAATGTATCCCTAGGTGTTGATATTTCAAATTGGGAGATGTTTGATGATGCTTGGCGATTAGAATCTAAGGAAGTTTCTCCTCTAAGAGAAGAACTTAGTTTATTCGATATGACAAATAAAGTAGAGAGAGGTAGAATTCTAGAAGCACACCGTTTAGAGCATATTCTTCACCAATAAAATTCTCAACGTATGGCTCCTTCTCATCACGATGATTTGTACCGCTACTATCACCCACACTTGACCTTGAGTGTAGGGAAGACCCACCCTTTACGCGTGAAATAAGCGTAGAGTCAGGCTCGTGACTCGAACAAAAACAAGCGCTTTTTGGGAGGCAACCCAATATTTACTTTTCCCGCATACTAGGAGTGTCTTGTGTTTTAACTCTTTATTGTTTGTTTTATTATGTTTGAATTATTTTGTAATCATGTTTTGTTTGTTTGTAACTTCGTCTTATTTGCAATCGAAGGTACTTTGCAACAAAATAAGTGTAGGGGAAATATCCGATTTTTAGAACCAAATTCAAACATGCAAAATAAATTGTTTAGATTAATTCGCGTCAAATTTTGAGTCATATGCGTTAATTGTCAAAATCTCAGGTTTTATGCAGCCATTTGTATATGAATTAACCTATGGAATCAAGTGCAGGAAATTTTTCATCAAAAAACAAAAATTTCGTAATCACATAATGTGGAGACAGCGTTACGATTTACATGCGACGCCGTCACCATGACACCTGTGACGGCGTCAGGATATTCCTGACGGCGTCAAATGACCAGGTCCATAAAACTTAAAAATTTTAATTATTTTTGAAAATGCAACTTGCCCAACATTTAAAATATGTACTCCTCTTTTATAAACCTGCAAAATTAATGAGTTTGACAATTCCCTCATCCTATCTTTACTGCTTTATCGAGTCAACCCTAAATTCACATTTTATATTATTATATCACACATTTTATGCTTAGTAGTTGGTATAGTTGTTTTTTTCTTTGATTATAGGTTATATATTTGACAAGAAGAAGCTTGGAAGTTCTTAGAAAGTTTCATTGGACGATTCTTGGAGGACGATTTAGCCAGTTATTGCATGTTTCTTCTCCATTATTAAGCAAACCAGGGGAGTACTAGTTTCTTTTACTTGTTTTCTTTTCCCTTTATTCATTTTTACGGGTACTTCAATAGAACATTGGGGACAATGTTCAACTTAAGTGTAAGGGGAAATTAAGCCTTAGAAACTATTCTTTCATTTGCCATTTACTATGTCCCTGAAATGATGGGTAATATATCAAAACATAGCATAAAAGGTAATTTTAACCAAAATTTAAATTTTTTTATGACACATACCGACGAAAACCAAGTATTAATAGCGTCTCATGAATAGGAATTTATATAACTAGCACAAAAACCCTCAAATTCCACCCTCAAAATGTGAGGTCCGCCCTTAGATATTATACCTTTAGCTTGTTCGAGTTAAGGATTTGAGCAATCATGTGTGTCTATTCCGTCGTTACGGATGTGTATGCGTGGTTTTGTCGCCTTTTCTAGAACATTAGTATCGGTTACTTTAGGATTATGAAAGTGTACCGGTAGTATATTAAAATTCTCAGATACTTTGTTTTTGTGATGCATTCGAGACTCGCATAGTAAGTGTTAGGATTTGCTAGATTAGTAGACACTAGGATTAAACCCATGTTTTAAACTGTAATTGTATGATGATACACCGTTCATATAAACTATCCCACCACCCTTGCAACTGCATCTCCATTTCTAGTGCAGGATACACCTAGTACAACCTCCGATCTAATCCTTTTTCACGGTTCTCGTAATTTTCTGGTGGATTCCAGATTATTAATGAAGAGCATTGTCACCCTTAAACCAATCGTTACACCCAAATCGCCTTAGCCTACCTTGTATGTACTCATTTTTAGTACATTATTGTGTTTAACCCAAGTTAATTATTTAAGTACACGGTTGCTAAGTCCTTTCCTTGTAAACATACGTTTCTTTGGGTCGATATTGAATTCATGGTCTTGTATTTAGTTCGTGAAAGAATAGGGAAAGAAAAGTTAATGTTATACCCCCATACCATGGTCTTGATGATCTCCATGTTATTTTGATCCACTCAAATCGGGTTATAGTTAGATTGTAATATTGAGTATGTAAAAGGTCACGTGTACGGGTACGTATTTTAAACACCCCATAGTTATGATGTATTATGTTATTAAAAAAAGAAAAAAAGAAAAAATAACAGAGATGGAGTAGAGTTGTGTGAGTTGTATATCTTCGTTCCGAGTCTTAGCTTAACAACCAAACCAGTGTCTATTCGTGTAAATTAATTAGCTACTTTTCACACCAAAATTCACCTAAGCCACCCAAGAATGTTAATCCATCCATTTTCGTTTCCTTTCTATGTTATCTATACCACCTTCACAACACAACCCTTTATAAGAACTACTTTAGATAGTATATGATAATGCTTGCGCATAGCCGGTGGAAGTTGATCATTTACCAGCCTATAGTAATTTATATGCTTATGACAGGTATATGAGTGTTGATTTTTGTTTCCCCCATATGTTAGAATTTACTATACACGCCGAGTGAAGATGAGAGAATCCCAAACACTTATGTGAGGTGCTAGTATATACTTTCCGTGCTTTTAATTACGAGGTCTAGAAGGTTGTGTTGTAAAATACTTTTAAAGAGTAGGTTAAATGACCCTCATATTGTTATTGTCTAGGTAGAAAAGCCCATTTTCTTGAGGACAAGCAAATCCCAAGTGTAGGGGTATTTGATGAGGTGTCATTTTATACACTTTTTCGGGGTCGTTTAACCCCCTAAATCATGCATTTATGCCCAAAATAGGTACTTAATCGTTCCTTTTTAGGTATTTAGCATTTGGAAGGCATTTGGAGGAAATACACGTGACTTGGGCTCATTTGGAGAAGAAACGGACAAGACTACGGACCTACACCAACATTTCTCAAGATTATGTTCTCAGAGGCTGGAGACGGCGTCACCAAATACACGTGACGCCGTCACAACTTATCCCATGACGGTGTCACAAGATCTCACGACGGCGTCAGCTCGCACGACCCAGCCCAAGATCTAGAATATTCTCTTTCACGACGGCGTCACGACTAAAACGCGACGCCGTCGCAGCGATTTATCTATATATACAAATCCGTTTTTAGGGTTTTAAGTGTGTAACTTTAGAGTAAAAGAAAGGGACGAACCCTAGTTCGTTTGGCAGCTATTTAGGACGATTTTAGGGCCTCAAAACCCTATTGTACTTCCTTCAATTCATGTTTTAATCAAGTAAGAGTGTTATTCACTAATCATTCAATATGTCTATGTGTTGTGTGATTAATTTATGTTCTTGCTTTATTTATTCATTTATGATTATATGAAACCTAGAATATAGATCTTAGTGATGTTGCTTACCGAGACTTCATGACTAATACATTGTTGGGTTTGTTCCAGTACTAGCTCCATCTCAGTCGGCACTATTCCTTTTTTCTCACTTTTTCTCCTTTTTTTATCATACCTAAGGACTTATATTCTAACTAATGGAATGTCCCTAGGTAGATCCCTCCGGTTATGGCTGGATTGTAGGAACGAATACCTAATCTTAACCACCTTATAACTCCAAGTAATTAAATACATGGTCAGTCTTTTGGTATTATTCACAGCTTTAAAACCATTTAAAAACATCAATTGAGGTACATTGTGATGTAAATCAAAACATTTAGTACCTCGATGGTTTTACTTTGAAAATTGCCCCCTACATATATGCATCGATATTCGAAAATGTTTAGCACATACGAGGAAGAAGCTGCACTAGAGTCATTAAGATCACCTTTTACAAGTTATATATTTTAATCACATTTTCTCCCCTTATTAAAAATGTAAATCTCTTGATATTTTGGATATTAATTGATTCAAATATATGAAAATTATATGAGGAGAAAAATGTTCAGATTATATATTAAAAGCCTTGTTAGGAACATTTTAAGGCTCCCCCTTAAATTATGAGGGTATGATATGGTGTTTGAGTACGTTAATTTGATTTTTTTTTGAATTTACTAAGAAATTCTTGAAAATTCGTACTCAAACACGATATTTGCCTAATATTAGTCTACACTATTTATTCACATATTCACAAGATTGATAATATTACGAAAAGAATGATCTGAATGTAGTAGGACAAGATATGGACAATCATATTGTCGTTCAAGCAGTCTGGGGTTTCTTCGTACTCTCTCCACCAACAACTTCTCTAAGTTCTCATTAACCCCTGTCTCTCAGCTGCTTTCGATATCCTGGATCATAAACATCGCCCTTCGCTTGTCTATCTACTCATTTCTCTTTGGCAGAGTAATCCATCCTTATTCCTGAAGAAAAAATCATGAACGCGGGTCAAACAGAATTGAGTGAGCCATTACTGAACTTTATGCAAGTTCATTCATGTGCGCATTCAATATGTTTTGTTGTCTGGTCCTAATATATCACTCCTTGAGGGTCTGAATCTGCAGTGGAATTCGGTTCTTTTCTTGAGATCCCGGCTGAATGTGTCTGGGTTTTGTAACACCCTCCGAATTGGGTTCGCAGCGGATTATGGGTCTGAGAATGTTTATTCCATAGATCAATAACACATGATATATATAAAGAACGCCATTAAAGAGTCTATTTAAAACCGTTACATTGGATTAGCAAATTGTTTGTTACGTAATAAGCCGAAGCTTTACTTGTTCATTGTTCAACAAGACAAAGATTCTAGTCATAACAATATTTTCCCAAAATGTATAATGCAAACCAAATATTTATGCTTGTGACATCCCAAAATATTAACCACCAATGTAATCCCTTGCACCTGTGCCTTATTGACCTCCTGATAAACATTGCTTTTTAAACGTCTACAATAATGTTGGTGAATTCATAGGTTTGTAAAATGTATAATGTAGGACCACAAGATTTCCCAAGTGTATGATAATGCAACAAATGCAAACATCACAAAAATGTAATTACGTTTCCCTAAGCTCATGACACTGAAGCTCGACATGTATGAATTGCAATTTAAATTGCCAACATTGCCCGTGATGATGTTCTAACCCGCAACATCCCAAATCCGACATGATATACGTTCGTTTGTCCAGTGATAGCTAATCACCCGAACGGGGATGTCAATCCCAAATAGATCTATTTATAACATTCGCGCTCACAACAAGTAATTGACAGTTCATGATAATGGGATCATAGGGTTATCGCTACTTAGGCAAACACGTAATCGTAATGTAAAAATGTCCACTTGTGTCCAATTGTAAAACAAAGCATGTTTCTCACCCCAAAACTTGTAAATCATTATAAATGTAAAACGTGGGGCTATGAACTCACCTCCACAAATGAAGTGATGAAATAAGTCAAGTGAGTGAATCGACAAGCGAAATCCGAGTGCAACCTAATTATATATTGGTCATATAAGAATAATGTATTTATAATAAATACTACATCACAAGTTATAATGTTACACCACCAACTAATACTTTTTGTTTAATTTAAAAGTGAAACAATATTTAAATCGCATTTGTTAAATAATATCCATGTATTTGTACTTGTAAAATAAAAATAGTATACTTGTCCAATAATTTATTTATTTGTTAAAAACACTTAATTTAACGTTTTTATTATTCGTATAATGTTATCGTATAAGTAGTTTAATCGTCTTATAAAATAACATTTATAAAGTTAAAAACATGTATAAATATTATATAAGTGTATCTAAAATGTTTCGCAATTTTTTTATTAAAAACGAACCAACACTATTCATGTCAGGAAAAGTGTCTAGTTTACAAACTATACATCCGAAAATTATGAAAATCGGCAGGTTTATGTAAAATGTCGTTCCGAACAACTTTGTAGTTTTACACTTCGGCTCAATCAGACCCGAAGGCCCTCGAAAGTGAGCTTCAACAGCTACTGAAACGTTCACCGTTTCACAGCTTTTATGTATATAATGTCGAATCTTTGAAACGTCGTATCTTACTTGTTTTAACTCCGTTTTTAGCGTTCTTTATATGCACGGATTCGTGACGAGATTATCTATCTTTATAAAATGTCCACTGTTTTTATAAATGGCTGTGTCAAATCAGTAAACTCAAATAGTTTATAAAACTATTTTTATAAACTTAAATTTTACGATAATGTGTATTCCTTCGTTATAGCTGCGTTTTTCTAGTTTATTACATGCTTAGTAATCCTTTATGACCATGTTACTATTTATTTAATAGTTGATAATTTTACTAGATATGTTCCATAAAGTTTTTTATTAAAATAAGTGTTTATCACAAACACTGTCATTTAATTATCCTAATCTCGTAACTAGCATAACTTCTTCGTTATAAATCGGTTTTTTGAGTTCTTTACATATTCGGAATCGTATCAAATAGTACTATTCGAATCAGTAGGGTTCGCATTTTATAAATACTCGAATCTTGGTCAGAATATAAAATATGTTCATGTAGGTTTAGGGTTCATAAAATGTGGTTTTATAATCTTATTACTTGGTTAACTTTGTACAAGCTTTCTTATTTACTTTGTATCATATGCCATACATATTTAAGGTCCTCTAGATTATGTCCAACACTCTTTCAAGTACCAAGTCTTCATGATAATATATATATATCAACTTTGTAGTAAACTTTCAACAAGTAAAAATAGCCATGATCTTAATAAGTTATATCATACTTATAATAGTGTGTTCTTTGTATTTTTAGTATTATTTTACTATGAAAATACATATGGTTCGAATCTTGTATATGTATAATATGTACATTTTATTTGTAAACACATGAACAAAACTAGGTTGGTTGATAACAAAACAACCAAGTATGTAAATGTATATGAATAAATAAAAGGCTTAAAGTTTAGATGACCTTAAAGAGTGGTTAGGATGTGAAGAAACAAAACAAACCACAAATATAACCAAATCCAAAACGAACCTTAGGTAGATAGAATACCTAGCTTTCTTGTTTAACCCTTTGTTAAAAATATACCCAAGCTTCCAAAATCAAACCCTTATGAATACTTGAATCCTTGTATACTTGTTAGAAGAAAGTTTTAGTGATTATTCTTGGTGTTGGTTGCTAGCCGTGAGCTAGAGGAGAGACACAAAGAGATTGTGTGTTTATTTTACTAGAGAATGCATGAAGTATTACTAGCATGCATCTATATATATACAAGAGCTAGTCAAACACTTTTGCAAGTCCAAGTCCTAGCTAAAGGGTGTGTGTGGGGGGGGGAGGGGGGGTGAGCTAGGAAGCAAAAGGTAGGAAAATGTTTGTCATAATTATAGATAAAATTACTTTAGGACTAGGAGTTGGTAGTTTTTAGGTTTATTGTGTGCCAATGGTCTTGTTGGTTCCGATTTTTTTAGGGGGAAAAATGTCCAAGATGGTTTCCTTGATAATTAATGAGAAGAGTACTAGTGATTTGTTGTATATATCATTGTTAGTTTTAAATGGGTAGAGTATATATATATATCTATATATATATATATATATATATATATTTATATATATATATATATATATATATATATATATATATATCTTTGTAATAGACTTTGCATTTAAATACTTGTTTCTTTATGTGTGGGACATCAAAAGGAAGAAAATAGGTAAAGTTTTATAAAACTTTGGGTATTGGGTATACTAATGGGTATTTGTTAGAGTGTAGATAAGTAACGGTGGTTTCGTGAATGCCTAAACGTATTTTATCATGAAACGTAAACACTTTACGTAACCAATAAAAATAAAATGTTCCAAGTTAATAATTATCCTTTAAATAATTATCTAACACTTGCTTGACGTAAATATTTAATTGTTTGATGCCCGTTTACGTTGAATGATAACTTTTAGCTTACGCGATTTAACTTAACGATTAAAATTAAAAGCAAATGCGTATGAGACTAAAAATAAATAGTGAATTTAATAACGTCATAAAATGACCTGAAAAAATGTGGTGTTATAGTCTTTCCCCGTTAAGTGAGCCTTGTCGTCAAGGCTTAAGACGCGGCACTTGACGACGGTGCGGTCTTTGTAAAGAGGTGTGGATACTTCTTCTGAAATTGATCTTTACGTTCCCATGTGAATTCATGACCTCGTCTAGAGTTCCATCGAACCTTGAAAATTGGGATACGGCTTTGTTTCAATCGTTTAACTTCACGATCTATGTTTTCTATTGGTTCCTCGACAAAATGAAGCTTGTCATCAATATGAAGTCCATCCAGCGAAACGGCTAATGGTTCGTCGGCATAGCACTTCTTCAAGTTGGATACATGAAACGTATTGTGAACCCTGCTCAGCTCTTGAGGAAGCTAAAGCTTGTAAGCAATGGCTCCAACCTTTTCCAACACTTTGAAAGGTCCAACATATCTGGGGTTTAGCTTCCTTCGTTTGCCAAAACGTACTACTCTTTCTAAGCGGACACCTTAAGTACAACTTTATCTTACTGAAATTCCATTGGCTTACGCTTTAAATCGGCGTAACTCTTTTGTCGATCACGAGCGCTTAATTCTTTGTTTGATCTGAATGACCTTCTCGGCTGTCTCTTGAACTATTTCTGGACCAATGGAGTTGAACTTCTCCATCCTAGCTCCAACAAACAGTCCATGAACGGACACTTCGACCGAAAGTGCCTTAAATGGTGCACGCCTTGATCGCCTAGGTGATAACTATTGTTATAAGAAAATCTCAATAAGGCAAATGGTTAACCCAACCTTTCCAAAGTTGATCACACAAGCAAGCAACATTATCCTCGAGAGTTTAAATAGTACTGTCCACTTTGTCGTGGTCTGCGGTTGGTATGCAGTAATCATATCCAAATTTCGTACCCAAGGGCCTTTGGAAAGTGGACCTAGAAATTTGATGCGAACCTAGGTCGCGATCACAAAAGATTGAGCCAGGTATTACGTTTGCCTCGTGTCTACCTCTTTTTTCGAGGTACATTCTTGCCAACTTTTCCATGTGATCAGTTTCCCTCATTGATACGAAGATTATGGATTTAGTGAGTCGGTCAACAATCACCCAAATGGTGTCATAACCTTATGACGACTTAGGAAGCTTCATGACAAAATCCATAGTGATATTATCCTATTTCCATTGAGGTATCTCGAGTTGCACCAACAAACCTGATGGCCTTTGGTGTTCAGCCTTGACAAACATTTGCAATGTCCGAACATTTGCTAACATAGGTGGCGATGTCGGCCTTTCATATTAAGGCCACCAAATATAGATTCTTCATTCCTGATAAATTCTTTCGGAAACCCGGTATGGATATATATCTTGGATTGTGGGACTGGCATATTCTCAATCTCAGATCGCCATAACAGGGTAACCAACTCCTGCCATTTAAGCATAAGGTTCCATCCGCACGTGGTTCTAACTTCTCCTTTGGTATATCCTTCCTGATCATACCTCCTACATCTTCGTTCTTGATGTTCTCTGGTTTCTGTGCTTTGATTTGAGCTTCCAAAATTTGTTTGGGGAGATTCAAACCAATAGTCATGACTAAGGCTCGAACATGTAACGGCTTAATCCGTTCCTTATGGCTTAAGGCATCGGCCACTACGTTTTCTTTCCCCGGGTGGTAACGTATTTCACAATCATAATCGCTGAGCAACTCTAACCAATGACGTTGTGTAGAAAACTAGAAGAGGGGGTTGAATAGTTTTCTAGATTAATTGTTACTTTTAAAAAAAAATTGTTTAAAACTATACGTGAAATGCTTATGATATTGGTATTCGTATATGACGTAAGAATTATGAAAGCAAATAAATAAAGAGTTAGAAAGAGATAACCAAGACACAAATATTTATAGTGGTTCGACTACAAGGACACCTTCATTGCCCTACTCTACTCCCCGAGTCACCTACTCGAGAGTTTGTAAACATTAGTCACCGAACTCCTTTTAATTGGCGAAGAAGTCTCACAACGTTACTTATACTTCTTTTTCGGTACAAAGCTAAATACCAGATTCTTCACACGGTAGAATCACACCAACACTACTACACTTGATTTACAATGATAAATGTAACTAACAACTACAATATGATGTTCAAGACTCAGTAATGTGATCTTGATGATGATATGGGGATACGAAACAAGATGCTTTAAAACTTGATCGTCTCGAAGGAGTGTTTGGCGATTTTCTTCTTTGAAGTAAATTACCTACAAAATGCTAAAGGAAAGTATGCAAGAAAATAGAGAGATTGATCAGATGATTAGAGAGTATTTCATAAATGAGAAGGTGTGAGAAAAACATGAGAAATGGCTTGGTATATATAGCCAAGAAAAATACTGTAGCCCGGTTCTGCCGGTTCTGTTGATGAATGGAACTGGTAGCTAAAGTCAATGGAACCGGCGTACAGTAACCAAATCTGAATTTTGATTTGCAAAATCTTGAGAGATCATGTGAGATCTTGTAAGATTACCCTTGGATTTGCTGCATTTGATTAGGTCATGTATGATGTAAATAAGAGAGAAATTAAAAAACATTTTTGTGTATAGTTTTAGGTTTATATAAAATAATGTATACACATTTTTATGAAACTTTTTGATTTTCCAAAAGCTTATTTTTAAAGGATGGTTTTAGCACAATGTTTCTTTATGTTTTGTCATCAATAAAACTAGGAAGGTCGTGAGATAGAAATAAACATATTTTATGGGTTTATTTGTATTAACAATCTCCCCTTTTTTGTTGATGACAAAACATAATGTTTTAAAATACAAAAACTGTTTTTCAATGGTTTGAGATTTATTTTAAATCCATTGTTCTTCTCCTCATTTTTGTCAAAACAAAAAGATGGAATAAGTTAACCTAGTTTTGCCGATTCTGGAAAAATCGGTAAGCTCCCCCTTAAGAGGTGCACAAAAATCTGCAAAACAAACAAGTTAAATAGGATGGGATATGCTCCCCCTTGCTATGTGGATACCTGCAAAAGAAATATTAGTGGACATAAAGATAAAATATGCTATTATAGTACTGGCTGGCCGGTTCTGTTCCTTGAATGGAACCGGCTTGTTATCGGACAGAACCGACTGACATTAGAAAAGTCAAATGCTTTGAATTTTAATCGTATTTTTGAGATATCACACATGACTAATAGTTTTAAAGCTGGAAATAAGACAAATGTTTATTCATAGAAGGAAGAACATAAAGGACATTACATCATAATAAAAGATAACAAGAGATTCTTAACGAACCAACTATTTTATTCTACTTCTAAATATTATTCTAGAAATTATGCGAAAGAACATTGAGGCGACCGAGAATGTGGTTAAGAATGAATCTCATTTCTCCTTGGAAGTTGTCGATGAGGGCTTGATTTCATTGGCAATGCTCACAATACATTTCATGAGTTAACATGGGAAAGGATTGTTAGGTCCTAATGGCAGAAGTGGTGGGTTGATCGAGGGTAGATTAGGAGAAAGATGTGGTGGAAGTGGTGGAAGAGATGGTTCCATGTCCGGAGTGGGAGAAGGAAAGGTTGACTCAATGGGTGGAATAGGAGGTGGATTATTAGCCATATGCTCAATGGTGTTAAATGATGGCCGGGGCGGTGGAGGATTAGTTGTTGAGGGTGGAAGTTCTTCGAGGGAGTTAAGAAAGGCTTGAGGAGAGGTAGGAGGAGTAGAGAATAAAAGTTCAATGGGATCAACATTGATGGCTAGTGGTGATGTGAGCTTTGAAGGTTGAGTTGGTGTCGGAGGTGGTGAGGTCAATGGTGGAGGTGTTGATTTAGGAGTGAGCAAGAGATTGCTATTAGAGGTTGCCGGAGAGATGATCGACGAGAGTGGTGGAATAGAAGTTGGAGAGGTTGGGGGAGGTGCCGAGACATAGTCCATTGGAGGTGAAAGAGGTTGATAAGGTGGTGACGATGTTCGAGGATTGTTAAAACAACAAGGTCGGACACTAATTCTAGCGGTTCTTTTTATGTTAGTTTTATTATCTTTAGGTATTTTCAAGTTTATTTGGTAATGTTAGAGCTTTAGAATGAGTTCCTTTTATAGGAGAATTTTTGAGGAGATTTTAATGCATTTCTTGCTAGAATGGATATAATCTAATGATTAGATTATGCTCAAGGTCAACTTCTATAACTAGGATCTAGTTGATGTGGCAAGGAGGAAAAAGAAATTGAATGGAGATTTAAAATAGTTTTGTCAAAAGCTGTCATACAGTGCATGCGGTTCTGCCGGTGCTGTTGGATGAAGAGAACCGACTTTGAAAGCCAATGGTACCGCCGAACAAAAAAAACGTGTTTTTTTGATGATATGTTAAAGATGCGGTTTTTCTCGACTCAATTAGAAAAGTATTTTTGAGAAAAACCCTAAGTCTCCCTTTAATGTAGCCATAATTGAACATGTTTGAAATGACATATTGACCACGTGTTTCTTTGTATACGTTCAAGTGGCATGAATTTTTTTTATTTGTGTTAATCAATAATAATAAAAAAATGTTTTGACTCGAAAGAGAAGAAGGTTACCATAAGGCATTGGTTCCATGAGGCCCGAGGTCCTAGTCTAAAGAAGGTTGAAGGATTCCCTTTTAAGGGGTTTGTTTGGATGTCACGGCTATGTTATTCTTAGGAAGTGACTTTTTCAATAGTGATTTCCCTTTTTGAACATTAGTCCCGAGAAAATGATGTCGAATTTCGGTTATGTTTGGTACGAGAGTGATTGACATGATTTTTACCTTAGGTCTATTGCGCCTTTATTGTTCACAAAAGGAACGGGTATGTCTTCTATTTAATATCATTGTTCTTCTGAGTCTTGTTTCATCCATTAAGGCTTTTTGGCATGCTTTACTAGCGAAAACATATTCGGCTTCGGTGGTTGAGATAGCTAGGGCGGTTAGTTTCTTGGAGAACCATGATGTGATACAACAACCCATGAATGTACATACACCACTAGTGTTTTTGAGATCGACATAGTCTCCTACATGGTCGGAATCAGCGTAGACAATGGTTTGTAAACCGGTTCCTTTGGGATACTATAAACCTAGATGGGATGTACCTTTGATGTATCTAAAGATTCTTTTTACGGCTTCAAGGTGGGAAGTTTTTAGTGCTTCTTGAAATCGGGCACAAAGACAAACGCTAAACATGATGTCCGGGCGACTGGCCGTTAGATAAAGTAAACTGCCAATCATGCCGCGATATTTAGTGTTGTCGATAGGTTCCCCGTCTTCATCATGAGTGAGCTTGGTTTCGGATGACATAGAAGTTTTGATTGGTTTGGAGTCTTCGAGGCTGATTTTTTTAGCATTTCTTTGACATATTTAGATTGGTTGAAAAAGATTCCATCTTCTAGTTGTTTGATTTGTAGACCAAGGAAGAAATTCAATTCACCCATCATGCTCATTTCAAACTCATCGTGCATGATTTTTGAAAAATCATCGCAAAGCTCTTGATAAGTTGATCCGAAGATGATGTCGTCCACATAGATTTGAACGATGATGATATGTGAATTTCTTTTCTTAGTAAATAAAGTGTTATCTACTAACCCCATGGTGTACTCATGATCAATGAGAAAGGCCTTAAGTCTATCATACCAAGCTTTGGGTGCTTGTTTGAGACCGTATAGAGCCTTTTTGAGTTTGAAGACATGGTTGGGTTTTTCAGAATCTACGAATCCGGGAGGTTGAGCGACATAGACTTCTTCATTTATAAAACCATTTAGAAAAGCACTTTTGACATCCATTTGATAAAGCTTGAAGTTGTGAGCACAAGCATACACAAGAAGGATTCTTATAGATTCTAATCTTGCCACGGGGGCATAGGTTTCATCGAAGTCTATTCCTTCTTGTTGATTGTACCCTTGTGCGACGAGTCTTGCTTTATTTCTAGAAACAACACCATTTTCGTCGAGTTTGTTTTTAAAGACCCATTTTGTACCTATGATGGTTTGGTTTTTAGGTGGGGGAACGAGACTCCATACGTCATTTGATTTAAATTGATTTAGTTCTTCTTGCATAGCCATAGTCCAACTTTCGTCTTGTATGGCTTCCTTAACGTTTTTGGGTTCTACGGTGGAAACGAAACAAAAGAAGTTGCTTTGATTTTGAACTTGAGATCTTAGAGTTCTTTCATTAAGACTTCCTATGACGGTTTCTAAAGGATGATCTTTAGAGTGTTTGATGTTTGTGATTTCTTTGTTTAATGGTTCATTTTCCTTGATTTCTAGGTCTTTATCTTGATTTTCTATGATATCATTTTCAAGAATATCATCATCTACTAAAGGTGGTGATTTTGGAGGAGGACTTTCATCAAATTTTACATTGAGAGATTCTTCTTACTCGTAAGCGTCTCTTTATTAGAATTACGTAAGCTTTACTATTAGGAGAGTCCTAGAAATATACCTTCGGTTGATTTAGGGTCGAATTTTGTTAGATAATCTTTGGTATTAGAATAAAGCATTGCTACGAACTTTAAAATACTCTAATGAAGGCTTTTTACCTTTGAAAAGCTCGTAAGGAGTTTTTTCGATTAAAGGCCTAATCAAAATTCAATTTAAAATGTAAGTGGAGGTGTCACACCGGTATTAATCAAAATTTTGAGGGAATTGATTGTTCATTTAGCATTGTTCTACTCATTTCTTGTAAGGTTCTATTTTTTCGTTCTACTATCCCATTTGATTGTGGAGTACGAGGTGCTAAAAAGTTATGAGTGATACCGTTAGCAGTACAAAAGTTTCCAAATTGTATTTCATTATCAAATTCCCGACCATGATCCCTACGTATTGATATAATGGGGAAACCCTTTTGAATTTTAATCTATTTGCTCAAAATTTCATGTGCATACAAAAAGCTTCATTTTTATGTTTTAAAAATCCTTTGTCCATTGTACCTTGAATAGTCGTCGTACAATGACCATAAGTGTAGATAGAAGTTTCATCCGTAAACATTTGAACGGTGACGGACCAATTAAGTCATATGTAAAGTTCTTAGACACTTAGTTGTTGAAACATGTTTTGGCCTATGTCTTCGTGTTTGATAATTTATGTATTGTTTTCTGACTTTGCAAGCGTCACAAAAATGTTTTTCAAATTTTAGTTTTGGTAAATTTCTAACTAGGTCTTTAGATGATAGCGATTGTAAAAGTCGCATATTGGCGTGACCTAATGTTCGATGCCATAAGGCGAAAGTATCATCTATTGACAGTTAGACATAACGTGTATCTTTTGGGTGATTTCCCCATTTTATTATGTAAAGGCCATTTTTCCTAATTCCTTTTCCTATGGTTATGCTGTCTTTAATTATTTCGCTACCGGTTTCACTAAATAATACTTTGCATTTTTTATCGCATATTTGACCTATACTAAAAATATTAAAACTAAGGTCTTCTACATGGCTAACATTATGAATAGTGAGGGAGTTATGAGAAATTTTACCTTTCCTGATGATCTTGCTTTTAGTGTTACCACCAAACACTACATTACCTCCCTCTATGGCCTTGTAGGATGAAAAGAGATCTTTGTTGCCCGTCATATGTTTTATGCAACCACTATCTTTGATCCATTCATCTGGTTTAAGATTAACTTTTAGACGTACCTAGAACAATGAAACAACTCAAGCATTCGGTCCCCAATATCTTATGGGTGCGTTAGTGTTATTCATACCATTTGGTTGACCCATATATGGAAATGGAGGATAAGGACCCCATAGATTATACATAGGTAGTTGGAACTATTGTTCTTGTTATGTTCCATAGTTCTAACTGACTTGATGATAGTTGCTTTTAGGATATAGGACATTAGGTCTCCCATGGGCCGTTTTATGAGGTATTTGGATCCTACTTTTTCCATGGCCTTGACCAATTTTAAGATTGGTGGTTGTTTGTTACTCTTAGGTAGGCTTAGAGTAGACTTTCTAGTTATTTATACTGAGTTATTTTTCTTTACAATGTTACTTACTAGAATTTTAGCTTTTTTTTGCTACAGAGAGCCGATTATGTTCGTCAGAACAAGCCGGTTCTCTTGCAGAGGGAACCGGCGTCGCCGGTTCTACAGAGAGCATTTTGTCAATTTGAGGACCTAAAATTTTGATTTTATTAGTGCTAGTAGAAGGTATATCCTCTGTGTATCCTAATCCATATTTATCTTTTGATGGTTTTTGCATTTCGACCATTTTCCGCAAAGATGAACTACTATTTTTGAAACTAGCTAGTTTTAGTTTAGTGAGCTTATTTCAATTACAAGTTTGTCACACGACTCACATTCATGACTTATTTCCTTGTTTCTTTCCAGTTGCTCTACTTTAGACGTAAGTTCATAAACATCTCTTTTTAATGATTCATTTTTAGCTTTTAGGTGTTTGTTTTCGTTAATAATTCTAAGACTAATTTCGCAAAGTTTGTTGATATGTGAGAAATCACATATCCTTTCTATATCAAAAATGTCCCTAAAAATATAAAATTGTGCATAAAATCCTTGTATATTGCTTGTTTTGTCTTTGTGATTGTGTAGGTACGGATAACGCAAATATCACAAGAAAACGGTCAAAAACCGGACAAACACGGACACGGGATCTAAAAGAGTGCAAAAGAGCCGGAAGTATTCATCAAGGGTCAAAAAGTTAACCCATGGTCAACCATGGTCAACAAGTCAACTCTGGTCAAACTTATAAAGACAAAATTCTCAAATCTCCAAAACAGCCCCTAATGTT
>BQNB010101745.1:0-24405 GCA_026074375.1 Tanacetum coccineum | reverse complement strand
GTTTTGGTTTGCTACCATTAGCTGTGCTTTGTGATCTAGCAGAAGGCATCACACTAGGTCTTGAATTCCTACCGCTTTCCCATTTTTGTTTCTTCCTCTAGGTAGTGATTATGAACCATGCCATTTGAGTTATACCTAGATGAGCTAGGTGCAATCATGTGATGAGGTTTTACAACAGCAGATTCTCTTTCCTTAGGCAAATAATGTGTAGTGACTGGTTTTGACAAATCGTTGTTCACATCAACTTGGGAGGCAAATCGTGGTTTTGAAATTCTAGGTCGCTTAGACTTAAACGCGGTCAGTTGTCTAACAACTGATTGGTTTCTTAGTGATTATAAAACCGGTTTTCCCAAGATTGATGATTTTGCAAACTTAGTATTCACACTATTTCCTTTTAATATTCTTAACTCATTTTTAATATTGTAATTGCAAATCCTTTTTCCTGAAGTTGAGCTTTGAACTCATCATTTTTAGCAATCAAAGAAGTTGTCTGTTCTATAGTCTTAGTTCTCGTTACTTTGATAGAATCATACAGATCTTTGTAATGCTTTTTCAAAGTCTTATTTTCCTTAAGTAATTTAGCCACTTTATGTTCCAATTCGATGTTTATTGTTTCAATTACATTTATGCCATGTTTCACCTTGGCTTCATTACTTTTTACTTTTGAAAATTGACCATGTTGCCCTTCTTTTAAATCTTTATTTTGATATTTAAGTTCAAGATTAACACAATGTGCTTCCATTCTTTAAAAATCTTTTTGAAATTGGGCCACAGTTTTTTTAGACAAATATTTTCAGACTCGAGAGATTGATTCGAGAGTTTAGTTGTCTGGTTATTAGTTAATTTAGCAGGAAAAGAATATGTGGCATAACATTGTTCAGCATTTTGGTCAACCTCTCCTTCATTATTGAATTTAGGTTGCTCAGAATGTTGTTGTCCTGTAGCAAATACATTACATTCAGCAGTCAATTATACCTCAACCATTGGCTCTTCATCATATATGGGTCTGATATCTGCAGCATCAACATATACATCATTCCTTGAACTGCTGCTTGTATCTTGCTCTCCTGATTCTGTACCACTGCTTTTTGTGTCAACCAAACTAGCATCCAATGCATTGCTCGTATCAACCTTTTCCTTTGTTGTCTGCATCTGTCTTTTATTTACCTTGCTGTCATACTCTCTTTTATGCAGTGCTCTTTTATCAATCGACTTCTTTATAGATTCCATGCGTTGGATCAGTGTATCACGAAATTCTCGAATCTCAAGTTGAGTGTATTTTAGAAAGTACTTGTGTGTCATTATAACATATTTATCATCCAAATAAATCTGTGACTTGATGAACATCTGAAACTGTGTCTCAAGTACTTTAAAAGCAGCCATGGATTCAATCTCTTGAAATTCTTCTTTGTTAAGTTGCTTTTATAGTTGATCCACGTTTATGAACATTGTGCCTGTGAAAGTCTCAACATCTTAACCAATGAGTGTCGTAAATGCGCGTTTGAATCCACACTCGGTTTGAGTTCCTTTTAAGTCATTGTTTGAAAGAAGCTTGAGGTGTGAATGAAGTTGTCGAAAATATACCATGCAACTCTTTTTCGCTTTGTCTTGAATTTGTTGCATTTGTTGTTCTTCCGAATTCGAACACAAAGATAAAGTATCTTTCGTTTCCATTGTACCGTGAATTGAAGTGAAAATAATTTGTAGGATCTTAAGTAGGTAAAGTGACTGTTGTTGTGGATTGAATTCAATTAACATTCACGGGATTTTACAAATCTATGATTTAAATCGAGAAAAGAATAATCTTTTACGGGATTTTACTAAATCAAGAAGAAACCGTGAAAGAATGATTAATTGTTGTTGGTGAAATCGTTGTTGTATTTGAAGTATTGGAACTTTTGTTAAAGATTTTTTGAGCTAAAAGGACTAACGGTGAAATTTCTTAAAACGAAAGGGCTAAAAGTAAAAAATTTAAAAACTAATATGTAAAACTAAAAAATAACAAAAATTAAAAGTTTAAAAGTGAAAAAGTTTAGAAGTAAAAGGTTATAATCAATCTTGCTTTAAAGCAAAGGGTTAATAGTAAACTATTTAAAACCTAAAGGTTAAAAATAAAAACTGTTTAGAAGTCGAGGGGGTGAATTTGTAAATTTTTTATATTGATAAAAATAAATGTGTTCCCTCCATTTCATGCATCTTCTTCATTTAAAATTTCACAAAATGGTAACGAATGGTTTTTTGCTTCTCGCGGAGTCGTACGGTTATCGTCGACCAACAGTAAATGCACTACGATAATCGTTGAAGGACCGCGATCGTAATGATATAAGTTAGAAGACCCGCGAACAACCGAAGCTCGAAACCTGAAAAACCTGATTCATGTTTTGTACTTTGTTTTCTTCGCTGGATACCCTAACTTCGAAGGCTCGATCAAATTGCATAAGTTGACGTGAGGTCAAATCGCTACTCAAGATGTATCAAACGGCTAGTGAACTTGTTATCAACCCGCTACCATTTTTTATACCAAACCGCCACCATACCTTGTCAAACCGCTATCAAGTATTCGATTGGACAGAGTTTCGTTAAGTTAGGCCAAGAGAAATGTCAAACCGCTACAACCTGGATTACCAAACCGCTACCAAAAGTAATAGCAAACAGCTGCAGAACAAGGTTAGCAAACCTCTATGTGTCACTTTCAATAAGTACAACTCGCTATCCCTTTCTTACCTTTTGTTTGCTTGCCATAAAATGACTTGCAATTACTCAACACTATATGGCTCAGGTTTTAGTTTTAGTTTCAGTTCTAGATGAAAGTATTGTGGAATCTGTTTCTCAGTTACCCAGGGAGCGTTTGTTGAGGGTGTTAGTTAGGGAAGTCTATGTAGATGTTAAGAAGGTGGGTGAGTATAGGAGGATGTCGAGGGAGCTTAGGGAGAGTGTTAAGAGTCTGAGTGCTTGCATTTTTGAGTTAAGGGCGTTGGGAGATTGTGGAGATGGTTATGAGACTGTCAGGTTGTTTGAGCGTTTGCGTTTGGACAATATGGAGAAGGGCATTCGTTTATGCCTGATGATAAAAGAGACACAGTTGAAGATAACTGAGAAAGGCAATTTCATCATGAAGCTTAGGGGTGGTGGCATGGTCTAGGTTTGTGGAGGGTTTTTGTTGCATATGTTGTTTAGTGTTTTTTGAGGTATGCATGTGTCTTTTGTTTAGGCTCTTATCGTGGTGTCAATCTCTCATTAGGAGCAGCCCTTAGGTTTATGTAGTGTTATGTATGTTAGAATGTTAATGTGTTTTGTATGAATGAAGTTTATCTGGCTGAAGTGTATGTAGTTATAAGTTAGGATGTCTATGTATTATGTATGAATCAAGGTTCAATGAATGAAATGTATGTGGTTATGTATTTGGTTTGTGTTTTTGTTAATGTTTTTGGTTTCTTCATTTTTTTCTGATGTGTATGTTATTATTGTTGTTTCAAAGAACAAAAAAACGCTTAGGTTCTTTCTGCACCAACTACTGTGGCCAATCTTGGCACATATTATTTTATCCTTTGTAGAAAGGAAAAGCTTATTATTCTGGAATTGTTAAGCTTGAGTGCTGAAAGGGTGGGTTTGGGCTAGGGTAGGGGATGTGTATGTTTGTGTTTGTGTGTCGTGTACAATATTTTTCACTTTTTTGTCTTAAAAGTATGTATTTGCGGGTAGATGTGGTTTCCTATAGTATAAAGCATATATATGTTAACTTTTAGTAGTGTCAAGATGAATGGTGCAGGAATCTTGTGTCATATGTCGTAGCATGACATGTGAGTTTATTATTGGAAACAAAGTTTAGTGGAACCTGTTGTGATTTGATCACACAGGCTGGTGTTTTTTGTATTTATGTAGGATTGATGTAGCGAAATTGGTAATGTAAAATGAGTAGGTTGTGTGGTGAGATAACTCAGGTGTGTCAAGATAGGATAGCTTTTGTTCGAGAGCTTGAGAGTGTAGCAGGTGTGACTGTGACGGCGAAGACTGCTATGTTTTTAAAGGAGATGATGGATAAAGAGGGTAGTAGGGAGTGGCAGTTAGTTGATTTAGAAAAGGAAGCTAAAGAAAGGGCTCTTGAAATTGACTGGTTTGTTCAGAAGCTAATGCGCGATGCAACTTCTTAGAAGTGTTAATGGTGTTTGTTATGCGCAACTTCTGTGTCGTGTGTGCATCGTTTAATCTGTGTCTTCTTTGTCGAATAAGTGTGATGATGTTTGTGTCTAAGTCTGCTGTAATTTGTTTTATGTATGTGATTTTGTTGTTTAAGAAATAATTTGTAATCAGTGTATGTGTTATGTTAAGGTAAGTGATAAAATGTGACGTTTGATTAATGAAGGTTTCGTGGTATGTGTAGTTGCTTGTGTTGTATGTATGTGATGTTGTTTGTTGTAATCTGATTTGTAGTTAGTCCTAGTGTTGTGTTAATTTTGCAGTTTTTGGAGGTAGTTGAGTTTGGTGATAAATGTTTTTGTGTGGCAATTTGGCTGTGACCATTATTTCTTTCTAAATAATGGTTTGACAATATTATTTGGATTTTTTGGAGCAATGGAATGTTGTTTGTCTCTATATTTGCATTTTGATTTTTTTAAGACTTATAAGCTGATTGTTGTATGAGCATGTAGTATAATGGTGTTGTGTCCAAAAGCAACAAAAGTCAGGATTATGCCTGAGTTGATCAATGTGGATAATATTGGCACACATTTTTTTGCCATTTGTGTAAAGGAAAAGCCAGTGGAATATGTTATCATTCCATACGAATAGTGTAGAGGAATATGTAAACAAAATAAGAATAGCGTAGAGATAAATGTTGCAGGTAACTTTGTGTCACCCATTGTGGGCTTGCATGTGACTATCTTTTTTCTAATAGTGGTATGTATTTTGCTTCTGTTTTAATGAGTGCTGCTTTTTTTTAATTATCTTTTTTTATTTGTGATAGGCAATTACTGTATGTTTGCTATGTTAAAGATTTAGGTGATCTATGTGGTTAAAAACATTTAGAGTCTTGTGAGCAATTTAGTTGACTGTTTGACTTTATATATCTATTTAAAGTGTGTTTTGTTTCTTTATTTGTGCATTGTTGGTTCTTTATTCATTTTGATAAGAGTGTTAACAATGGTGTGGTTACCGATGTGTGGTGAGTTACGATCCTCTTCTAATTATGTCCACTGAGAGCCTATGTTTATTCTTTACTGTCGTAGGTCTATGGGTGAAGATTACAGGCTTGCGAGTGAGATAAATAGGGTGGCTGGGGAAGTTAATAATATGGTTGTAGTGAAGGATCAATTTCTAGAGGAGCTTGATAGTCTCGGGGTGCGGCCCGTGCCTACAAAAATGGCAGAGTTTCTAAGGGAGAGACAGATGAAGGATAAGGAGACTGTTGCAAAATTGCAGATCTTGGAAAGGGAAATGGAGATGAATGCTCAAAGGATTTATTCATTCAGAAGCTTAAAGGAGTTATTCCATATTGAAGATGTTGGTGTAGTGGCGTGGATGTTTTAGGTTTAGTATGTGTTGAATAAATGTGTCCAGTTACGGATATTGGTCAGGAAAATGGAATTCAGGGGTCGAGAGAAGGATCTTTTCATCCAGATAGTGAAGGGGTTAATGGATTTCTAAGCTTGTTGGTGAATTGTATTGTGTTTAGTTTTTCTAGTACGTATTGAATAATATGTTTGCTTTTAAGTTTCATCAGATGGTGTATGATATTCAGTTTCATCAATGTTTATGTTTATGTTTTTGTGAATTTAGTTTTTGTAGCTTGTTGTTTTATTTCCAAAATTTCTAACTGTGGTTTTCAAAAGCAGTAGGGTATAGATTCATGATTGTTATACAATTTTTTGTAATAGTGGATATTTAAATGGTATAGTAAGGTCTGGGAATACAGAATGGTGTGCATGTTTAGTGTATGTAAGTTTTGGTATGTGAATATCGGGAAATATTTATACTGAACAGGTCTATGTGTGATGCCGTCAAGGCTAGTGTATTTGTTTTCTTTTTTATGTGTTTTTGTGCGTCTATTTTTATTGTATAATTAAGGACGCAAAACAAAGTTTGTCTTAGAACTGGCACACTCAATGATACTAATTAGTTTCATTATATATATGGGTTAACATGTAGCCTACGTCGCACAGAGCAAGTGTTGGGTTATTATTATAGATTGCAATGATTCAGTGGCTATTACATGTGTTGCTAATTTTTTCTTGGTTGATTGTAAACCTGTTATGATTTTGGTGTTTTAGTTCAAAATAGATGTAGTGTTGTGTGAAAGAACACATAAAGGTAAGACTCTTTCTGCATCAAATACCATGGACAATTTTGGCACATATTCTTTTGCCCTTTATGGAAAACAAGACCGCTTTTACTGAATCTTTTAGTCATACTTGACATTCAGTTGGTGATGTTTGTTTTGTTATGATTTTGGTGTTTTAGTTCAACGTGTATGACTGTGTTATTGTAGCTGTCATTACAATGTATAGATGTAGTGGTGTTGTGTCAAAGATGACATAAAGATAACCTTCTTTTTCCAGTAAATACTATAGACAATTTTCGCACATCTTATTTTGCCCTTTGGGGAGAGCGAAGGCTGTTTTGATTGAAGATTTTAGTCACAGTTGTCATTCAGTTAGTGATGTTTCAGTTTGATTTATCGTTTGGCATTATTGCTTTTTAATTTGCTGATAGTTTAATCATGACAGGGGGTTTGGTTTGTCTATATAAAAGTAGGTTATCATACTTTTTGCTTATCTCTGTATATCTATTTTATTTTTTTAATAAGTTTGTCATGGCCGAACTTCCAACGGATCGAGCTGCTTTGGATGAGTACATGGGTGTTTGGTTTCGCAGCGAGGTTCCTGATACGGTGGAGATCCGTTCAACGGCGATGATCTTTTGTAAACAGCTTGAGGAAAGGATTGAAAGTTGTCGTCTTATAATCGATCATTTGTAGAAGGTTAGGGGTTGTCCTACTTATGGTTGGTTGAAGCGACTGAAGGAAAATCATGCTGAGGATTTAGAGTAGCTTGGGATTCTGAATGTTCTTGTGGTAAGGATGTATGCGACGGTTCGTAAGAGGGAAAATGATGTGGCACAGATGGATTACTAAGCATGTGTGCGGTATTCTGTGTTGGAAGCCGGTAGTAGTGTCTGGTAGATATGTGTAGGGTTTGTGTTGTTAGTTTTAAGTGCTTATGTGTCTGCGTCTATCCTTTTTAATGTTGAATTCTGTGTTGGTATCTTGTGATTGTGTCAATGTTTTTTACCATTAGTAGTGGTTGTAAGGGTTTGGATATTACGTTGGTACTGGAGATATATGATGATGTCTCTTAATGCAGTTAAACTATTTTGGTTAAGCTTATCTTCTTTTTGTAACCATGTTATCATGTTGGAATGTGGATACTAAAATCAGATATAGAAGCAAAGGAGTAGTTTTTGTAAAATACATACCTAAGTTAGAGTTAGACGTATAAGTTTGTTTAAGTCACAAAAGTTAGGACATGGGAGTTTGGTTACTTTTTCAGGCAACATTACAAAAGTAGATGCAACTGGGTAGCACATTAGTTTGGTACGTTAGCTGGCAAGGCAGGTTTACAAAAAAGCTTCGCCTAATTTTGTTTTGCACGCTAACATTCAGCAACGTTGGTCCTAGGTTGTTTTCTTTCTTGTTCGCTACTCTTTTTTTCTTTTTAGGGTCACTTTGTTTGTCTTGGAAAAGTGCTCTCCTTGCCCTTTTTGGGATGGTTCTTTTCCTGCGTCTGCTTCTTTGGATGCTTGTTTTCTGTGGTATTCTGAGACCGGAAAACTTGGTGTTCCTGTGTAATATAAAAAGTCAGTGCATACACATGTATATGTAAACTGCATATTTTTTAATCGCGTATTTCTTTTGTGCAGAAAACCAATATTTGTGACTATATGTGTTACCTGTTTCTTTTAGGACGTCTTCTGGGTTTTCCTGTGGATGGAAAGTTGTGTTGCTTGTTGTAACTGCCATTGTTGGGTTGTCCTTTACAACTGGCTCGATTTCTGTTGCGGTTTTGGTGCTTCCACTGCCCTTTCTTGTTGATTCTCTTTTCGACTTCTAGACGGATATAGTAGAGACGATTGTGTCTGTTGTTTGTTCTATGATGTCTTGTGGTGGTGTTTCTGCATAATGTATTTGCCTAACGATTAGTGTTTGCAAACAATTTTTTATAAAGTTGTTGAGAAAAGTAAGATTGTATATTGCTAATTTAGTAAATTATGATGTTCTGTTTTTGAGGACCTATTTTTTCTTGTGGTTTCAGCATTTTTTAAGTGCTATTTTCAGTAATGTTAATATTACAGTGTTAAGGATACGCCTCTTTTTCTGGTTCGTTTGCTTGTGCCCAGCTTGTATTTGTATTTCTAAACGCGTTCTATGTTTTATGTCGTTGTTATGCGTGATATCGTGGTTAATAAGTTTGTATGTTTATTGTAACTTGTTTCATGGAAGTGGTTATTTTTGTGCAACAACTTTAAATGAATTACAATAGCGAGTCTTTGATATTGGGTGTGTAATTTTATCGATGAGTATATGGAAAAGCAAAAAGCATAATGAATTTATGAAAAGTTGTAGGTTTTTACTATTCTTGATTTAAAGAAGAAAAGTGATAAAGTTTTAACAATGAAAGTGTGTGGATTATTTGTTGTGTGGTGTATTATGAAGAGCTGTTGTAGCCAAACAGTGTTTGTAGTTTGTCTATTTCAAGCTTGGTGATTGCAGGGGTTTTGCATCCTAAGTGTAAAGAAGAGAGTCAATGGCAGCACTACCTAGATATGATGAACTACGTTGATCCGTCAACTCACCGGATTGGGAGCCTGTGTTCATCCTTTATTGGCATCATTCTATCGCTAAAGACCTTAGGCTGGCGGGAGAGATCAATGCGTTGTGTGCTGGTCTGACTGCCGTCATTGATGAAAGGGAGAACTTCTTTGATGAACTGAATGTGCTGGTGGGCAGGTCTGTGCCGGACAAGATGGCTGAGTTTATGAGGGGGGTTCAGGACAAAGATATCCTAAACCTGATGAAGCTGCAAATACTTGGAAGGGAGTTTGAGTTGAGGGCTCAAGAGAAAAACCTTTTCATTGAGAAGCTCAAAGGAAACATGGAATTTTGAATGCTGATGAGTTATGTGCATCTTATGTGACCAGTGTGGGAAATGATGTCGTTTGTGTAAAATAGGTTTCAATTGTGGGAATAATGTATGTTGTGTAAGATAGTTCTCGACTTGTGGCTGTTCTATGTTGTGCGTTGTTATGTAGTTTAAGTTTCTTGTGGTATGGGCTTGTACGTGTTTGTGTCACTCATCTGTATGATATATGATGTAATAAATTTTGTTGCTTTTGTATTAGAATGGTAGTTCGTACCTGGTATGCCTTTATCCTTGCTGGTTGATGCTTCGGTTGTTGTAGTTGTGCTTGTTGCCAATACAGCACCTGCATTGTTGAAATTTATTTTTTTAAAACAACTGGTAAATTGCGTAGACCAATATACAGGACATGGAGGTGTTTGTGTACGTGTGATGTAGTAAATTTGTTAAATGAGCCGAATGACTAAGTCTGTTTATCTAAATTAACTTGTTAAGTAGGTTGAGTCACGCGGCAGTTACATGTGTGTTTTAGCAGATGTTGTTACTTGTATGTTGGGTTTCAATTGTTGGCTGGATGTCTAGAATGTCAACGATTGTGAACTCACCTGCTCCTTTTCGTGTTGAACGGGTGTACTGGATCTGAAACATCTGTGTCTTACCAATGATGTCCACTATTTCGCTAGGTAACCGCTGCTGATTTGTTCCTTAGTATTTTCCAGCTAGCTCAGAGCAGGGACGGCCAGTAATTTTCTCTCCCGTATTTGTGAAGAACGTGAATCGTGCAGTTGCGGATCCATCTGTGACGTTAGCTTTGAAGTTGTACATGTTTGTTTGGATGACTCGTTATTGTCTACGTGGTTATATTTTGAAGCGTTAATGCTAGTTAGGTAAACGTATTTTTTTAAAACGTACCTGTAGGTAAATGGGTATTGTCTTACATGATCTTCACAGGTGTAAATGCTGTCTTGTTTTGTTGATTTTTTATTGCATTGGCTGCACGATGAATAGTTCCAGCCTCTATTTTCTGCAACAGATGTGATCATGGCTTCACACGTAAAGTGTATTCCCTACAACATGGACATGTAGTTACTGACAGATATACTTGCTAAACTATATTCTTCGGGTATTTTTTACAAACCTTGAAGCTTGTTGGGTTTTGTTGTAACAATGTATGCAGAGTTTGTCTGTTCCTTGTTTTTTCTTGTTCAAGATCTTCACAGCGAAAATTAGATACCTGGAGAGGTGGGTTTAAGGCATACTTTTCTTTGAACCTGCATTTGATTATTGGCATCTATTAGATCTATAGTGTGTGAATGTATATGTGTGTTAGAGTTTACAGTTTTTTGGATTCTACTTACGCTCTGTAGGCATACTCAGCTTTTGTTGTTTGCGGATTTATGTAGTAATGAGTTGCAGAGGTGGCTGATAACTGTACATATGTGTGTGTACAGTGCAGTGTTATTATTATAGGTAAGAAAAGCAGTTTATTTCTTTGTATGATAAGACGTACCTTTGAATTTTGTAACTCTACAGGAGCTGACAGCAATGATGACTGGGGGTGGTATGTTTTCAATGTCTTGTTTGTTAAAATGTGTTGCAAGCTCATCCCACATTCTAAGTTCGACATTGTTTCCACTACATGAGAAGAAATGCATGCGTAAATGACTGTTAAACCATACGATTACGAAGTGCAGAATGAATCCGCATGTAAAACATATCTGGTTAAGAGAATTACTAACTTTAGATTTTTTATGTCCACTTTTCTCTGGTAGCTTTGACCTTTGTTGGCATCTCCAAAAGGTGTTACATCGCTGATAGACCGAATGCATCCTAGGTAGTCTGGTAATTATAAATGTTAGTAATCTAATTATATATTTGGTATGAAAATAGAAGTTTATTATGCGTTACCTGTTAGGAGTGGATATATCATTTTTGAGTTTTTCATCTCGGTAAGGAACTCTTGATGCCAGCTGATTGTATGCCGCGAATTCAAAATGATGTTATGGAAATTCAAATTCTTATCCTTGGAGAACGTCAAATGTTGTGATTTTCCAAAACTTTAGGCTGATTTTGTTTGCCAAGGTCTGAAGGTACGCCTTTGTTTGTTCACATATGAAATTAGAGATTCTGTAAACCGTACGTGGTCTAAGCAGCGGGTTAAAGTAGTTTGTGTTGTTGATGTCCATATTTGCCTGGATCGCAATGTTTTGTAACCATAAGATTTTTAATTATCACGGTAACAACTATGTTGATGAAACTTGTTCTTAATTTGGGTGTGTTTACCTCTTTGTCTATTAGAATGCAGCGGAAAGCAAGTTCTTTCATGTCCGGAACACTTTTGGAGATCCACTTCCAGTAAACTTTTGCTTCTAATATGACATTTGGTTGTCCGATTCTGAGAGCCTCAATGGTGTTCTGCAACATTGTGCTTGATCACCTGCATACACGATACGGGTCATTTATTTAGAACACGGAGGTAAGAACAAATTTTATAAACACGTGAGATTGAAATTACATTTTTTTGAAGCTAAAGAAACATGTATTTTCTAAATACATGTAAAAAATACAATCAATTTGGATGCTACTTTTGTGAGGTAGTTAATAACCTAAGCATATTAGTAGTTTATTTTTTATCTGTATGTTTTAATAACTGGTTTTTCATGGAGGTGATATATCTATTGTCTAAAACTCTATAAAATCCGTGTGCTAACTAAGTGTTGTGATGGTTAGTGTCTATTGATAATTTTTTAGTAGCAGTTTATGATGTCATTTGCGGTTAGGTAATCGTGTTTTTTCAATGTCTTTCAGGAAGTCTTTGTAAGCGATGTTTTTTGTGGTGTGGGGTAATTGATTGTTTTGTTGGTTTATGAGGATTCTCAAGCCGTCTGGTGAAGTTGCTCTTGAAAACGCCACGTACAACTGATCGTGGCTAAAAACTTGTTCTGGTAAGTAGATGCCGATTTTTGAAAGAGATTGTCCTTGAATTTTGTCTATAGTCATTGCGTAAAAGAGTTTTATGGGAAATTGTGTGCGTTTGAAGGTGAATGAGAGGTTGGGATCTTTGTGTGTTAATGGAATTCTGTGTATGAAAACTTTCTCGCCGACTCTTATTCCCGTGATGATTTTTGCTTCGATTAACTTTGACATTAGAGTTCTGACAATCATCTTTGTACCATTGCATAAACCTCCTGATAGGTTTACATTTCGCAGCAGCATAATTGGCGACCCCACCTTTAGCTCCAACTCATGGGGCGGGAATCCAGGAAATGTGATGATGTTTAGGTACTCCATAGGGTAAAGCAGCTCTGTCTCGCTTGTCTCTCTGCCCGTTGTATAGCTTCGTCGCTACTTAAATATGTTCTGCTTCTACCTTAAATTTTCAACAAAATTTTAGCATTTACAATATCTGTCGTGTTGTTTTTGGGTCACACGATTGCTTTCTCTTGTAAAGTTCCCGCAGTTGGTATCTTCAGTGTTGCGTCATCATAGATAAAATCAATAAGTTGTGACAGTCCTGTTTCATCTGTGCTGACTGAGTATTCAGGTGGAATTGCAATCCAAGAGCTGTCTTGATCATCGTCTTCGTCGGGTTCCCCTATTTCACCGTTGCCCACTTCAAGAAGCCATTTAGCAAAATCTTCTGAATGCTTTCGTTCCTCATTGGTTAGACCGGATCTCAGAAGTCGCATATTTTCCTTGAGTGTGCAAATCTTGAAGTGCCACCATAGGTATGATTCAGCGATGGAAGCAGCGATTAGTTCTTCTTTCCCAGCCCCTTTTTTTACTGGTAGGGTTTGGCGGAAATCACCTCCTAATACAACTATCCTTCCGCCGAATAAAAGGTTTGGAGAGTTCATCAGGTCTCTTAGCGTTCTGTCCAGGGTTTCAAAACAACGCCGATCGTTCATTGGGGCCTCGTCCCAAATAATCAGATTTGGCTCAACTAATAACTGTCCTAACTGACTATTTTTTTGGCGTGGCAAAGAGATTTGTCAGTTAATTCTAGTGGAAGCTTAAACCTGGAATGAGCTGTGCGTCCTGCTGGTAGAAGCAGAGATGCGATGCCTGACAAAGCTACTGCTAAGACAATCTTACATGTGGACCAAAGTGAACTTATAATTGTTTTCCAAAGAAATGTTTTCCAGGTACCACCATGGTTGTAGACGAACAAAAGCTCTTGTTGCTTAGTGGCAGATGCACCTATGATGAGATCATATATCTTCTTCTGATCGTGATTCAAATTTGGCACTAACTGAGCGGTATCTTCTCTTATTAAATCACATTTGTAATTTTTCTCTTCCATAAGCAGTTTGTTTTCGAGATCTTTACGCATATGCTGTAGAGGATCAGGCAGTCCAAAGTCTTTGACAGATTTCCCGAAACTATTTAGTATTGCTTCCAGCTCATACAAAATGTATTCTTGTAATTTGGCAGTATTAACATGGTAGTTTGGGATTCCTGTTGCCTTTGATATTTTTGCTGGGATGTCATCACGCATAGCTTGACAGTGTTTTGTCCACAACTTAGTTGGATCTGACATGTCACAATATATGAGAATTTGGGCAAAGAGGATTCTGACCTCGTTTGATGTTGCTGAAGCAGTTGACTCTTGAAGTGCTATGTCACATTCTTTGTCATCACCAAGCAGACCTAAAGCCTCACATGCAGCCCGGTTGGTTGGTAGTATATGACCATTGACCGTTCGTACTTCAACTGGTGATTTACATCCTTTCTGATGACACAAAAGCATCCGGAAGTAGAAGAGATCGCCTGAACTTGGATGAACATAGATTAGCCTTCCAAGTGACCTCTTTGTTATAATCTGTCTTCGTTTCCATTGTTTTAAATTCGGGTGCCACACGAACTCTGAAGGGAAATTTAGATATGTCAAGTGTCTACCATCAGTGTTTTCGTTGTTGTAGACAAACCATTCGGTAAGGGTTGTTTTTTTCTTTTCAGGAAGATTGACTATGATGTCCAATCTATCTCTTTCACGGAAGGTAACATGTTGCATATTTTCCAAGTGGACACTGAGAATTTGTACAACTGGTTCTTGACTATGTATTGGGAAATCAAAGATTCTCCAGCAAGCTTCGTATGGGCATATGAAGCGACCATCAACGTAGTTTTGGATCTCGTCAATTTGCTTCCTGTTGCCAGGTGCCTAAGTAGATGCCTCTGAGTTACTGATCTTTGCGAGAATGCAATTGGGTCCTTTTGGAAATATATTTAAACAGGTATTTAATGAGCATGCTCCATCCGTAGTATTCAACATTTATGTAGGCTTGAAACGCGAAACATAGTGCACGGTTATATGGAACAACGTTGCAGTTGTCTAATCTTGATTCGCCTTTCGTGACACGAATTCTTGTATCTCTTCTTCGGTAGTGCGTGTGGCCATTGCTGTGGAAGAATGTTCTGTCATTGTATTTATTTGGGAAATGCTTGTTACAAAGCCCATTTTGCATACACGGTGCACCTAAATTCGCAGCGCCACATGGTCCATGCATTATTAGCTCTGTCACCAGTTTATAGCCTCTGGGATCCTCCACAAGATCAGGTATCTCTGCAGAAATGTATTCCTCTATTTGCGGTGCGTCCTGCAACTCTTTTTGGAGCCGACCCACAACAGTGTATGACAATGTGGTAACCCTCTTTTTTGAAACTCTATTGTATACAGCATTGTCCAATGGTAAAAATAATCAAAGTAAGATTTTAATAAATGTGTGATTTGTAAAGAAAGAAATCAATAGGTATTAAGAAATGTTAATATACGATACCTGCAGAAACATAGCCAAATGTTTTTACTTCCTTCAGAAAGTTGACAAAGTCTTTCACCTTTTGCTCAAAAACTCTACACATGATGTCTGCTCTATCAGGTGGTGTTAACTCCGGGTACTGTGCCATATAACGTTTGATTTCAGGCCACTTCACATTACATGTAAAGGTGATAAAAAATTGCGGGTTTCCCAGAGATCGACAAATTGCAAGAGCGTCTAGATAATGGTTGTACATATACCGAGGTCCTCTAGTGAAAGTATTCGGTAACATGATCTTTGAGCCAACTGCTATTCCTTCACGATCTTCCCTAGAAACGGCATCATACAGACCCGATAAGTAATCTAGCCGAAGTTCATTTTCATGTTTCCGTATGTAGTCAAGACGGTTTTGTTTGATTGCACAGAATATTGTAACCACGTATTGTTGAAACAACCTTTCACCCCTAAATATGAGCCCGGGTTCCTTTGTCCGTGGGTGTAACTGATTTTGTAATAGGCATTCGTTGTCACTTTTTTTCCCCTGCCTCTGCCACCGCCACCGCGAGGCTTCAATGTTAATTCTGGGTAGAACCCTGGCTGACTGAAGACAAACAACAGAGGGAATTGTAATGACATGTATGACTGATAAAGCTTGTTAATTCTTTGAGGAGGTCCGCCCTTGAATTCAATGATCACATCAAAATCTGTTCGGCTTCTTGGTCCACTTTCAAACACTATTCCTCCCAGAATGTCAGAAGTTGGTAGCTCGTATCCATGGATGCCACCCATATTATAAAGCCTAATCTTGAATCCTGGTATTTCACTGGTATTGCATCTGTCTCGTGCAGTTCTAAATAGTCTAACTAATCTATTATGCTCATCAAGAACGTGTATCAAACCTTGGAAAATCTCTGGGTTAAGGGCGCCTTTGCTAAACCCGCCAAAGTGTCGCATTCTGTTCCTAACTTCATCATGCGTGTCGTATATATACAGTTGTAAAAATCGCGGGTAGTATCCTTATTTCGGGCAAAAAGAGCCAATCTAGTGGTAGATTTGTCTAGAAATTTTGAAAACATAAGGTCCTCTTCCTTTGTTTACTGAGTCATCAATTTTTGCCCCGAACGACGTCATTGCGAACATCTAATTGTAAGCTCGGATATGTTCCATAAAGTGCGGGTTACTGAGGAGTTGCTGAATGAATCCGGGGGGTGCAGGCGTCGGAGGCATAAAAATCTGTCCTCCACCACAGCATAGATGGTATTCGGCTTGCCTACTGTAATAGGTGCCTTTGAGTCGTTCATTGTACCAAAATAGACATCCGCAATGACAACATTGTTGATCACAGTCCCCTAAATCCATATAGGACGGTGTATCATCTGCTACTGCAGATAAATATATCAGCGAATGAGTATAAAAGTCTGGATAATTTGTAAAGTGAACATGAAGTAGAAAAAAAAGAGAAACAAAAAACGTTTTTACGTTTACAACACGACGATTTCGAGCCGAGGTTCTGATTATTGACATATGGGTAATTTCTCTTCTTGTTGGCATACTTAGCGTTTGATGAAGTCAGTGTAGATCGCCTTATTATGTTTCTACTGGACAAGGGTTCTTCTGCCCGTGCAATTAATGAAGGGTATGTAATCTTTCTTTTCCAAGCATTACTAATTGATGCCTTGTTGGTTGCAAACGCTATTGACATAATGAGCTAGGTGTTTAATACTTCTAACTCAATTTGTAATTCAGGTACATAACGCTTAATAAGAAAAAAAAAAGTGCTTCAGAAGATGTAATTACCTCCATTGTGTACATATTTGGTATGACCATGTGAACACTCTGCAGATAGGCGATTTCAATGACTGTGTTCCTGGATGCTGTTTGGAAAGGTTATGATTGCAGGTCTAATAATGCAGTGTTTAACATCCAAACACAAATAGGTGTGATTCACCGTCCTTTCCTACATGTTTTTTGGAAAGCTTATGATTACAGGTCTAATAATGTAGTATTTAACATCCACACACAAATATGCGTGATCTACGTCATTGACGATGATTGGCCAACGATATTGTCTCGAACATCTGATAAAAGGAAATATACATAATGTCATAAACAGCAAAACATGAAATAGAGTAGCTCTTAAATAGTCAATAGTTGTGTTTAATATCTTTTTTTTCCTAAGTATACCTTTCATTTTTTTAACAGAGTGTGCTAATATTTCATTTTCACCTACTGTATTTGCACTTGTTGTTTTGTTTTTTATTCTTTTGACAGAAAGTCAGGTAAGATAACATGGATGGCGGACTATTTTGCATGAGTGGTTTATTTTGCATGCGAAGATAGGATACCATTTGTAGCTATGAAACCTCACAATCTGTATCCTTTAAAGCTGAATATGTACTCTAACCCTGTATATAACTCGACGCTATATTAATTCTGAATCACAATACGTGCTTTTCTTTAAGGCTTTTTTAAGTAGTATGGCCAACACAGAATTACTGTTGCTCGAAGAGCTGGCGCGTGCTGCTGATTCACATGACATTAGGGATCAATTATCAGTTTCGTTTCAAAGGGAAGTTATTGAAGATTCAAAAAAGATGCAAGATTACTACATGTTATTAAGTGATCTGAGGGATACTGTAAGTATGAGAGATGAATATATCAATGAGCTTCATATGATAAACAGCTCTAATGAGGTTGGTGAGAGTATTGAAGTAATGAGGCGCATGCAGCTTGATGATATGGAAACGGCTTCTTGTTTGATGTTAATGGCTAGGGAGATGCAGACTAAAGTGCATGAAAAGAACAATTTCATTGTGAGATTGAGTCTTCATTAGGAGTCTGGAGATATAATAAGTGTTTGTAATAAGGAGGCCAGATGTAATAAGTGTTTGTAATAAGTCCGCCAACGCACGTGTGTGCCTAGATTCAGTGTGTCATCAATGCAGTCATAAGTTTTGTGTTTAGAAGGTTTTCTAGGGATGGCTGATCTAAGGTGTGTTGTATGTCCCTATGTGATGTTGTCTGGTAAAATAACCTGTTTTTTAACTATTAGTTCTAACCATGGTCGAACGTAATCTTTTTTTAAGAGCAATGATTATATAAAAAATGGAGAAGAATATAAAGGCATAGTTAAATTCAGAGCATAGCGAGACATCACCTGTAAATATTGGGCAATGCATTTTATAGTTACTTACAGGCTTCGGTACTTTAGCCTTAGGTGATCGAAAATCGTCCATGCCCATATTCCTAAATCAAGCGAAAATTCTAGAAATGGGTACAACAGTTCCATCAGTGATGCCATGGTTTTTGACACTGCCAGTAGCAATGAGTTTATCTTCAGATGACGGCAATAACCTGCTAGCATTGACAGGAACGTCTGATCGGCCAGCTGTCAAACATGTGCTTACATTTTTGGTATCGACACCGGTTTCAGTAACTTCATTCAGTGTCTCACGCCTATGAACACTTGTATATGGCAAAGACATAGTTGACAGCTATCGTTTACGAATAGCTGATACATTTTAGTTGAAAAAAATAATTATTAAAAGAGGTATGTCAACAGAAGTTCTTATTACCTAGTAGCAGATAAATTTGTTTTAATCTAACATCACCTTAAATATTGAATGAAACAGCAGTGACGATGCATACCTGTCTGGGTCATAGAGTCCGCTTGAATGTTGTCCATACACATATTCCTAAAACGATCGAAAACTCTAGAAATAGGAACGGCGTCTTTGTCTGCTGTATCACGGTTTCCAATAGTAAACAAAGGCCTTCGCGCATTTTCGGTGGCGCCGACGTTTTCAATGTCCTTGGCAAGCGCCTCGCTAACGGTCTTCAAGAGTCAAAGTTGAATCGATAATCATCAGTTGTGCACATATATATACAAAACATAGATAATCCATGCTAACAGGTGTTTGAAAACAACACTCCCTTAATTGGGGTGTTACATTGCATTTCACGCTGCATTCCACGTGTTGACTGAGAGCGTTCATTTTTTTCTTCATGCTGTCAACCAACACCAAGTACGTAGATCTTCCAAAAAGAAATTCCTAGACAACGGGAAGACACAAAGAGTTCTAAAAGGCACCTAATCTGATGAAGGTGACTTACGAAGAGATAATCCTAAGACTTAATGACCAACTCTATGACCAAAAATACCCAATAACATCATAAAGAAACCACCTAGCCTAAGCAGCAACAACTAAAGTGTTAAAACCTAAACAACAAAACTAATGAAATAAAACCTAGACGGTAAAACTAAAGGATGCAATTTCACAAACATGTAGCATGAAAAACGTACTACATTACTGATACAATTAATTTACAAAACCAATAAGAAGAAAACTGGAACTAAACGTTGCAATTTCACAAACAGCTAGCATGAAAAAACGTACTACATTATTCAGACAATCAATTTCGAAAACGAATGAGAAGAAAACATAAATCCAGTCCAGCGATGGAGAATGGTACCTACGATAGATCCCAGCAATGTGAAAAACAGGAGTAAAAAAATAAAATAAAAAGGTGTGGAATCCACACTATATACACAACGGAGAATATGGAATCCAGATGGCCATCATGCAAAAAGAGAGAAAGCCACCTGGATACCATATTCTCTGAGAGAGAAGTGAAGGGGTATGTGGCAGCGAGTGAAGTGGGAAGGAGGAGTGTATGAGTTTCAGTGGAGAAGGTGAAGAAGGGAAGCTATGCGAGTAAAGGCGCGTGAAGTGGAGGAGAAGGTGAGTGGGGCAGTCAGGGATTAACATAATTAAAAGGTTGGACCCGGTCAACCCGCCAGAAAGGCTAGGAACCCGCCGGAAAACGCCGGGTCAACCCGACATTAAATGTGCAGCACGGTTCCCGATTTCTGTCTTTTATATAAAAGTTATAATAATGGTTTTCCACAAAACAATACATACTCTACGTGACATTAATTTGTAACAAATCGAAAAAAAGGACAACCAATTTAGGGGGAATTGCATATATATATCTTTGCAAAAGCTCAAAATTGCATATATATCCAACTTAAATTCATGATTGCATATATATCCTTTCAAATGCCCAAAAATTGCATATATATCCAACTTAAACTATTAATTGCATATATATCCTCAATAAACTTTTGTAATTGCATATATATCATTTCTTAACTTTCATAATTGCATATATATCCTTTATAAACCTTTAATATGTCTTATATATAAAAATAATTATTTAAAATAATTATGAACTTAAACTTATGATGTTTATAATTTTATAAATAACAAAAATAACATTTATTTCAAATGTATGATGTCCCGAGGTTCAAAATGAACTAAATGACCAAAATAATACATCAAAACAATATTTAACATCATAAAAAATCACCTTATATCATATATAACATGAATGCATGAAATAAACTCATCAATATATATCATGATTGTCATGTATGTATTAAAAAATAAAGTACGTTTACAATGAAAGTGTATCTTACTACCAACAAGTTTGAAAGTAAAGAAAAGGTAATTTTAAAATATATTTTTTTCTATAATTATAATTATAATTATCATGTATTTTAGAGTTGTAAATTTATATGAAATAGTTATTTGTATATATATAACATATTTAAGATTTAGGAATGATATATATGTAATTATAAGTTTAAGTTGGATATATATGCAATTTTTAAGCTTTTAGGAGAATATATATGCCATTATAAGTTTGTGTTGAATATATATGTAATTTTGAATTTTTAGAGGGATATATATGTAGTTCTTCCAACAATTTAAGACGGGGCAGTAATGTTCATGTATACTTTGTTTTCTTCCTTTCAGTGTTAAGATATGTGGACAATTGGTTCATATTTCATTTTCAAGGGTTTTCAGACAAAATCACAAAATACTTATTACTCTAGCAAAGTGATAACATACAAATTTTTTGAAACGGAAGTGATAACAAGAAGAAGGCAGTGTTGATCCAATAAAGGCAGAGTATAATAGACTCTATGGATATCATCGAACAAAATGTACAACACGAAAGAAGAAAACTCTTAACTCTTTGTTATTTGAAAAACAAATTTCATTTGATCAAAAAAAACAAATTTCACAAAATAATTTTATCAATCCTTATCCTATTCATTTTCATTATATAGCGCTCGGTTTATGTAGTAACATGGCAAAATAGTCTCAGCTCAAGAGAGGTTGCATACTTTACTGTAAATTGATATCATTTTTCTAAAACAAATTTACATAAGGGTGTTCAGAATTCCCGTAATACCTACGGGAACCAAAAACCGAAACCGAATAAGAAAAAACCGAATCAAATGTATAACCGAACTGGATTTGTCAAAACCAAACCGAACAAAACTAAATATTCAGTTTTCAGTTTGGATATGGTTCTGTCAATTTAAACTGAAAACTAAACCAAAAATCGAATTCATATAAATACATATATATTTATATATATAAATATCATTAATATTTTATCTTAGTATAAAAAACATTTTAAGCTTGATTTTTTTTAATTTATATAATTAAATTAAAAAAATATATAAATGATATAATTTGAGTTATTTAGTTCAATCCAAAATTCAAATCAAATCGAATTCAAATTCGTTTTTTTGATTTTAACAAAAATATATATATAACCGAATAAACCGAACAACCGATAATCGAACCGATTAACACCCTATAACCTAAATTTATAGAAGTAGTCGGGGCCTTGAATGTAGTAAGCTGAATAAAAACACAATCCAATATAGTGGGCCGCATAACAAGTAAGCCCGTAACGACATCGTTTATAAAATAAACGAGTAGGCATATTGTCCGCGCGTTGCGGCGGGGGCTAACTTAGTCTCGAGAGGTATTTAGCTTCAATAGTAGTGTATTTTTGGTATTTTTAGCCCAAGTTATAAAGAATGAGAGCCCAAGTTACAACATTGTTTAGATATAACTTAATGTTACCTTCAAAAAAAGGTTGATATATATGCGAACCCACAAATACACGCAATGGTCACAAATATGAAACGTGTGTATAAAACTTACATCAAAAGCTCAAAGAGCACTTAATGAATGGGCGGACGGTCAAATAACAAACTGGTTACCTTCATCGGACTTCAATATCGATCCATGGCAGTTTCACATTAATCGATCAGGTATCATCTCAAACATTGAGCAGTTACACCCTTGTTTTGCCGCGAAATTAAAATCCGAACTCTTTGGGGATCTTTTAACCCACCAATCATATACCGCATAATTCTTCTCGCTATGAATTCGACCCACGTAACAAATAATAGATTAGGAACATATATTTAGGCGAAACTTTCATATATTAAAAGAAGTAATATAAAAGGCACAATAAATTACCAGAATATAGGAAAGGTAAACCAACAACAATAAGCTTTCACATTGGGTTTGAGTAATCTAAGCAAAAGCACTGGTTGCATGATGCATGGACACAGTATGTGATGACTTCCATCAACGTGTTCCCTTAGTAAACTTTTACATTAGATAAAAATCAGGCAAGGATTTTAGTAAGTTAGTGTGATCATTGATGGAAATGCCACCATTTTATTTGAAGCCCAAAAGATGGTCCCGTGTAGTTATTTTTAGTTACTTATGTAACAATTTTTAACATTTAGTAAGAAATTTTGAAACATGATTATAGACACATTTGACAGATAGTTGAGAATATATTTAAGAAACGTCACCATGAATTTGTTCTTCGTCTCTGTATTTATGAAATTGTTCAGCCTATGCGTACTTCAAGCGATTTTTGCTTACTTAGCAGGGGATGTGTTCGTCTGAAATGAAAATAGCCCTTCTCGCCAAAAGCCTTCAAGCCATCTTGACAGAAACATGGACCAACCCCACCAAGACCAATCAACCTACTATCTTACCAGGTTTGTCCAGTCCAAAAAACTAAGAGGAGCGTGGTAACTTGTGATTCCAACGCAAAGATGGTCGATGTGTGTACCAAGTGGGTTTATGTAAATAATGAGCCTTACAGTACTTTTGGGTTTGATGACGAATAGGAAGTCTAACGTGACTTTGGGCCAAACCCACACTATCAGAATAAGGCTTTGGCTCAACTAGATCCGATTACAAGCGCATAGGGCCGAAACTAAGCCCAGTCCCGTACTCGCAGCGGCCCGGACATATTAAGACAGACGCGGTCTATCCTTATTCTGCTTCCGCAATACATTGCAGCGGATTGACCAGCGTCCGCGAAAGGTAGTTCGCTGCAGCAATCACGATTATGACGGATCCTTGCCCGACAAGGGTCCCACTCTAGACACCAACAGATTATATGCGAAATACTAGGAAACCCTAGTATTTCTAGCCTATAAATAGGAATTATCGTACATTCCAAAGAGGTACACAATATTCTCTCACTCTGACACACATATCTCTGACAACATGCTCTCTTACTCTTACGCCGGAGTCTAATCGTGGGGTCCGCCCCCACGGTAAGGCTAACGGTTTACTCTCATTGTGCAGGCAATCATCCAAATCACTTGATTTAGTACAAGATCCAATCCATTCGCAGCTTGTTGGCCCGGCCCAACAAGCGTTCCAAATCCAATTTAAACCCGTAACATAAATTGTACTAACAAGTTGGCGCCATCCGTGGGACCGATATAACTGCGTTCCTTGAAAATACTCACCATGAGCAATGCACAACCTACCCCTAGCCATCCCAGATCCGATGTTCGGAACACGGTAGGGAAAGACAAACAAACCCCTCAGGGTTCCGCGAGGACTACATCCGCTGTAGACCTTGAGGAATTCTGCGAAAAGCACTATGAGAAATTACTGCCAATCATGGCAGACAAATATGAGCATGAGCGAAGGAAGAAAGAAAAACTGGAAGAAGTAAAAGCGCGACTAGATTTTGGTGACGTTCGGAAGAGAACCACTAAGACGCAAGAGTCAGCATACTCTGAATCAAGGACAAGGTCACCTAGAAGACACAGACGATCCCATAGCCCACGCCAGAGTTCTAGCGTCTTCACAAGGCTGAAACGCGAAAGATCAAGGTCACCACGGCATAATCAAAAGAACAAGGCAAGAAGAGAAAGTAACGTCTTCGAAAGACTTGGAAGCAGAGGACGGAGTGTGTCCGCATACTCCGACAGCCGTCAGGAAAACTCAAGGTATACGGAAAAGCATTCTGAAAGCGAAGACAGTGGAGGGGGACACTGGAAGTCTAAATCACAAAAGCAAAACCCAATATGGAAGATGACGACCTCTCTAAGCCCTAGGTATGTACCGAGACTAATCCGTTCACATCTCGGATTTGCCATTTCAACTTCCCAAAAACCCGAATGCCTAGTCATATAAAAACATATGACGGAAGTGGAGATCCGGAAGACCACTTAAAAATCTTCCAGGCCACGACAAAGACGGAAAGATGGGCCATGCCAACATGTCATATGTTTAACTCCACACTTACTGGGAACGCTCGGGTATGGTTTGACGATCTTCCTCTAGAGTCTATAGACCCTATAGTACTCCATAACATCAAGCAAA
>BQNB010101744.1:0-24405 GCA_026074375.1 Tanacetum coccineum | reverse complement strand
AGATTAAGCTCATACACCCATGATCATATGCTATCAAATTCAAAACTTAAAACATCTTATATCTAACTTAAATTTGCAATTGAAATTTAACTTTTAAACTTAAAACTTGAAATTAAATTTTGACAGATTTAATGCCAAAACCAAAATGGCAAATGCACACTTAACCAACAATTAACCTACTGCATTTTGACACCAAATGAACACTAAACAAAGCCCTAAAAGCAGCTTATAAAAAACTTAACATATAAGTTGCTATGAGAACCTTAAATCAAGCAGTTTTGGAATTTAGATAAGAAAAACATGAAACCTTAATAAAACTAATTTAAAACTTATTAAAACTATCTATTAGATCACTTTAGAGCTAATGAAATCTGACTTGAGAACCAAAGACAGTTTATAACCATTTTTGACCCATTTTGGGTCTTAACCCAAACACCCCTTTAGCTTTTAAATTTTAATTTTTTTTCATTAAAACAGATTAAGCTAGGCTATGAAATGCATAACAGATGATGAAATATGATGATAAAAGACAAATGAGCATTAATCATTCAAGAATAAGCACTGGAAATAAGCAATAGACAATAAGCAGTTTAAAGCACAAATAAGACAGTTTATAAGAAAACAACATCTACATGATTTTTAAGCATAAGACTGAATCAAAAGCAACAATAAGGCATAATAAGCATTGATAAGCAAATAATAAGCAGCTCAAATAAGAAAATGCATAAAAATAAGCCAAGAAGTAAATAAGCTATAAAAGACATAAATTGAGAACTCACAAGTGCCCTTGCTTAAACAGGTATAAACAGGCTCACAAGAGCTTATCTACAAAAGCTCCAGCTTATCTTATGATAAGCTGGTAAGTCCATAAGCCCATCCTTGTCTGGCTTATCATCCTTATAAAAGCTTAAGGTACTTTGAGGGGTAATTTTTGGTGAATTTGGCTTAAACACTTAAAATTAATTAATGCTTAATGAAAACAGATTATCTAAGAGCTTAAACAAGAGCTTATTAAGTCATTTTAAAAGCATAATATTAACTTAATACTGAAAACAGAATTTTGCATAAAACTTGAAATTTCATTAATACTTAAAACTTTTACAAGACTCCAAAAGAAAGTACAATAAGCTAATTTTTAAACTACAATAAGCTGAAAATACATTAAAAAGCTATTAAAAAAACTAGCTAACCCTATGTGTGAAAACACACACTATTTATAGCCCAATTAAGAAGCTATAGATCTTGAGCTTGTGCTTGTTGTGTGAGGAGTTGGGAGTGTGTTCTCCAAGCCTTGAATCAAAACCATTGATCTTCCATTGTGCTTCTTCAAACCCAATCTGAGCCTTTGATCAATTTCGTCCAACAAAACACCATGGGATTGCCACAGTGGCTTGTTTTCTAGCTGGGGTGGGGTTGGAGGTGAGAGTGATGGGTTTGTTTGTTAGGGTGCAGGGGTCGAGGTGGACAGGTAAATAGTAATTCAGGCGGGAAAGGGTTTGGGGTTCTGTGTGTTTATTTTTAACGAGGTTAGGGGGTAAAAGGATGTGGGGTGTAAAGAGGTTTAAGGTGTAGGGGGTGAATATGTTAGTCCTAAGGACTAACTATGAAAAGGTTAAAGGACTAACGGGCAAGCAGGTTTGTTAAGTGTGTAATGGGCTTGGACTTGGGCCGGTTTATAATAAAAAGGAATTTGGGCCTCATAAAGATAATGAAATATAGGGCTTTTTATACGACTTAAGGCTGATAATAAAATCCTTAATGAGGACTGGTACCGAACCTTTAAATGAGTACGGGTTCGGTACCATTTAAGACTTATCTTCGGTTTCGGCATCTGTCTTTGACTTTTGACTTTTTTCCCGCTCTTTCATTCCCGTGTCTACGGTTTTGTTGTTTTGGCGGATTTTTTGTCCTTTAGTGAATATCCGGTACGTGCACATCATAAATCACAAAACAAGCATATATTTGGCATTTTATGTTCGTTTTTGGTTAATTAAGCTCATTTTTATAGGCAAAAGGTATGTGTAATTAAGCACATACCACCAAGCATGCCCTAAGTATTAAATATCGATGCTACTAATTATTTTGTTATCTCGTGTTTGTATTTTTTTTCTTTACACTGTGTTCACGAGTTAGAGTTAAGAAAGAAAATAAAAATGAAACAAAAGAGGTTATGTTCTCGAGTAATACTTAAGGAAGAAAAGAAAAATAAATGAAAAGAAAGTTAGTGTTATTTTATTTATTAAAGTAAAGTGTTTCTTCCCAATTTGAGGAGGAAAATATTTACTTTATATTTCTTTACTTTTCATTAATGATAAAAATAAAGAACACAGTGTTAATCTTATCACATGAAGTTTGAACTTTGAGAAGTTAAACCACCCCAGTTTCACTAACTCACGTCATAACTTGCGGATAGAATAAAATATGGGAGGTGATTTGTACATCATTTTTTTTTTGCCATTTACCACTAAATTACATCTGGTGATGCGTAATATAACACTCAAATGCAAGATTAGTGATATAAATGACAAAAAAATGTACAAATCACCCCTATAAGGTATTGACGGGAAGTTGAGGTTCAGGAAATAGAAGTTTATGAATTCTAGACTTCTAGTTACAAAACTATCAATATTTTTGTGCCAGACGTTACAAAATGAATTCTAAAAAAGCCCTTACACTCATTTTACCAGCCCAATAACGAAACAATCCCATGTCTAAATTAGGGTTGCAAAAAGTTGAAATCATCTCTATCTATCATATAAATAAATACAACTAGTTCAAAAAAAAATATTTAAATTACAACCAGCACTCATTATGTATTTTTTCAGATTGGCCTTTGAGAGAACCAGATGAAGCACTTAACGGTCATGTCAGTTTGAGTTCCGCTTAAGCCTATAACAAACAAACCCTTTAGATTTTACCCAGCCTAGCTACACTTTTTAGTTTTGCTTGAACTGAAATTCATGTGTTTACTTCTTTTTTTCCTTTTGATAACAAATGCTGTTTTTTTTACTAGTATAAAAATAAACTGGCTGATGAAGTTAGATATTTTTATAAATACTGTCAGAACTGTATGTAAAGTACTGGTATTGGTCCTACATAGTACAATACTATGAAGTTGTGTGTTTAACAATTTATTTTTGGTGTCAATGTGTTCTTGGATATGAAAAGAGAAATTTGTAAACCTTTTTTACATTCAGTTCTCGAGTTTCTTTTTTTTAAGTATTAGAAAGGGTCAAAGGGACGTGAATGAAAATAAAAAATATTGGTGTTCTAGAAGGGAACAGTAGGGATTGGGAATGGGGAAGGAGGGCTGTTATAGGGGGATATAATTTTTTTAGAATTCAGTGATTCGAGCACACGCTCATTTAATTGGCAGTATGCAACATTTGATTTTTTTTTGCCATAAAACAAAAACCTTTACGAGGAGGCTCTAACCTGAGACCTACTGAGGGTGTTTGGCTAAGCTTATGAGTTGGGCTTAGGCTTATGTTATATAAGCGGTTTATGGCTTATATATCGTAAGCTTATAAGTCCACGTTGAGTGTTTGGATTAGCTTATATTTAGTGAGTTTATAACTTCAAATGTTTGGTTTATTTTAAAGTGGTAAATGACTATAAGAGACATAGGTTGAAAAATATTTATGTTAGATTAAGTATAATTGAGGGTAAATTTGTAATTTATAATGTAACATGTTATATAAGCCCAAACCACTTAAAAAAGCCACACTTTTGTGACTTATCAAAACCCCCTTATATAAGCTCATAAGCCCACTCATATAAGCTTAGTCAAACACTTAGTTTGGGCTTATATGACATATATAAGCTAATAAGCTCATAAGCCTATCATATAAGCTTAGCCAAACACCCTCTGATATTGAGAGGATTAGGAAGGGAAGTGTGTTACTAACATCATGAACTTATGTAAAATTACAATTATATCCTCATGTTTGTGCTTACCTGCAATGCATCGCGATAAATAGATTGTTCATTTTGTTTCTCAAATCATGTGTTATTAAATCCATCTTGACTTGTTGCATCACTAATAGTGTTTGGTGAGACGCTCAACATCTTATGTTTGACTTTATTGAAGAAGTCTAATGCATTACTTATACCACATTATTAACTTTATTAAAACCCGGTACCGGGTCAACCCAAATGCATTTAATGCATAAATGCAACCCGACCTCAACCCGCCGGAATCCTCCCTACAACCCGTTTTTTCCCGCCTGAAATCCGATCGTAATCCGAGTGTTGCTTGAATCCGGCTACAAAGTCTGGAAAATAAATTAATTCCTTTAGTTAGTGGGTGGACAGAGTACACCTGTCCCTTATCATCACTCTCACCTTCTTATCTCTCTCAGTGTTTTATTTTTTTAATTTCCGTTCAATCCACTCAGGATGCATGGTTTCCACTTGGATTCTCCTTTGAGAATATATATGCCCACTTTTTTCACCGGCTGTGTTTTTTTCAGTGCTGCACATATCACCGGAATCCACCATAGGTAGGTCACTGAACTTCTTGTTGGTTTGTTGTTTGCCTTTTTTTGTGTTCTTCTCCTAATTATTTAGCTAATTTAGATTAGATTTGGGTGTTTGATGCAGTTTTGCTTTTTGGTGGTGATTTAGATTTTGGAATATGCATATAATGTGTTTGTGGAAATGTCTGAGTTAAAGAGGCAGTGGAGTTATAAGTTTGTTTATATATGCAAGTTTAAGCTGAAGGTGAAATAATGATTCATAGCTAATTTTTTTATAAAAAGTTTGCAATATGTTGATTTGTTTTTGTTTCATTGCAGTTTTTGACTCCAATTCATAAGTGGGATTGAAAGTAGCTTTCGAGATACAAACCAAACGCGCCCTAATGTTTCATACGTAAGGTACTTTATATGCCGGTTCAAGTATTGTTTGTGTAACAATGAAATCAAAATAATTATTCATAGAAACTAATGACCATGATTTTGTTTTAGGATTATCAGATATATAACATAAGAGGACATGGTATAGTGAAAATGATAGATCCTTTTAGTCGTTTATGGAGGTTTATTTCTGTGTATTAACATTGTAATAAGCTGATTAACGCTCACAAAAAATAACATCAGTAATTGTGCATTTTTTGTTTGTTTGGTTTACTTGCACCACCGATGACGTTTAGAGTATCTAACTTTATTGGCTTATCGCTTTATTGAAATATGGAAAAACTTAAAACCCGATACGCTCACTTTTATCTGCTTATGAGCTTACACTGTTTTATATATGTGTAACTTTTACTATCATAACCCTGTATTTGATCTGACTCGGTTTTTCAGCCTTCGATATGATATGTCACTATTCAAAGAGGGGTGGATTATTTGAAAGCTTTAGATAGTTATTTAAATGTGTGTGAAACATTAGGTTGTAATATAAGCACTATATAGAAGTAAAGTACTTTAATACATATTTTTTTTCCAGATATGGTCGCGCCATCAGGAAACACCATTGGTGAAATGAGTGGAAGTCGGATAATTTGTGGGCCGAAATGGGTGTGGGATTAGGGGCTGAAATGGGGGTTGATACGTGTGCGCTTGGGTGCTGAAATAGGGGCTCAAGTGAGTGCGTCTGGGGGCTAAAATGTGTGTGGTTGGGGGATGAAATTGGGCTGAAACGGGTGTGGTTGAGAGCTAAAGTGGGTGTGCGTTTGGGGGCTAAAACGTGGCTGAAATGGGTGTGTTTTGGGGGCTGAAGTAGGGACTAAAATGGGTAAATTTGTGGGCTGAAATAGGTGTGGGATTAGGGGCTGAAATGGGGGTTGAGATGTGCGCGCTTGGGTGCTGAAATAGGGGCTGAAGTGGGTGTTTAGACGTGCGCGCTTGGGTGTTGAAATAGGGGCTGAAGTGGGTGTGCCTGCGGGCTAAAATGGGTGTGATTGGGGGCTGAAATTAGGTTGAAACGGGTGTTGTTGAGAGCTAAAGTGGGGGCTAAAATGGCTTGGTTTGGAGGCTGAAATGGGTCTGAATGACTTCATGATCGACTTCATTTAAAGCCTGTGGAAATTTTAGCAGCGAACGATAAGAAGGGGCAGACCGCCCTTCACATGGTTTTCAATGTTGGCTTTTCTGGTATGTCCACAAATCTCAATATTTCATTTATTGGTAACGTACAACGACTTCTATCCATAATCTACTAACAACCTTACATACATTAGTTAAAAGTGTACAAGCTAATATATGTTTCTTTTCGCTTGCTTGAATGAAGTTGTTTTTATATATTGTCGAAATAGTCTCTGAAGTGTGTAGGTTGGCAAGTACATTATGTATTTTTGTATTTTATAAAAAGAGATACAAACTCGAATAAAGTAGTATTATTGCCGACCAAATAGGAATAAAGACAAACAAAATATTAGATAATACTTAGATTATTACGGACTATGCAACTCATACATAAAAAGTAAAAACATGTACTGATTTTTGTTGACTGTACGTTATGCACGGTACAACAAAATCAGCATCACGGTTGGTAAAAGCAACCCATCCATATACCTAATTATGACACACCTATTTGTAAGTGTCAATAAGTATTTGACAACACTCTTAAGTTCTGTGTTTGCAGAAAATTAATACTAATGACATTCATAAGATTCCGGCATATAATTGTATTAATTTTTGATTTAGAAGTCTTTATGTTAGCTATGAGCAAGTTTTTTTTACGTATTTTGCTTTTTTAACCATTTCATATGTCCTGAGATATGTGTTTATTAAAATATGGCACGAATGAATGGTACGCATACTATATTCTCATACAGGCTTTTCTAATAGGCGTCAATATCGTATTTTCGTAAAAAATTACGGTTCGTGAATAGGTATTGGACTTAAGAATCAACCCATTGTTTGTGACATGGCGAAGCCAAGCCATAAGTTTTTTTTTAATGAGTGTCACAAAATGGGTAGCACGACTATCCATATAGTTGTTAGAAAATGCATTTCGCATGTACTTGCATTTCGCCTGTACTTTTAATGGGTTGAAACCACTTTGGCACCTTTATAATCTACTTGTTGGTCTTAAAGTACGAAATCTGAAGTTTATCGTTGTCACAGTTACAGGTTGTTGTATGCGACGCAAAAGATGTAATCTAAATTTAACTGTGTGGTCAAGGGGTAACCGACGGTTGATTGGGGCCGACAAATTTTATTTCAGGTAAGGGGAGTGTTGGGATTCGGATGATTTGGATAATTTTGTTAAATTTGTTTTGGATTCTCCTATTGGATTATAAATCAAATCTTTTGAAGCTATAATAGATGTAGGATTGATATCTGGACCTGTGTAGGTGCACTTAAACGGTTAGGGCGTTGTAATAGTTGGTGGCGGCATTTTTTTTAGATTTCTAATTATTTTTGTTATTGCATTTATTTATATACTCATAATTAGAGCGTTAACCGACAGACTAATCATGCGACTTTATAAACATTGCAGGATTCATAAGCGTAGACTGTGGGATTGTCAGGGGCTTAATCTACATTGATAACGTAATAGGTATAACCTACATGTCAGATTTTAAAACAACCGAAGGAAAGGGCTATAAGTATCTGATAAAGGCACGGTTTATGTACGGGAAGAGGCCAAAGAAATGCACCAAAGTTGGCTTTGTATGGGTCTTATCTGCACGTGAAATAGAGGCTCCAAATGAATAAGTCTCCTCGTGGATAAGCCATTTTGCCCCTAATTTGTACAGGTAAGTTTTCAGTTTCTAAAAAACCTTTATAAATCTTACATGCTATAGATACATGATGAAAGATGTTGATGCACTTTGGCATAAACAAGAAACTTTAAAAGTGCCTTACAGATCAACTAATATCATTCATAAACAAAAAAAAAGTTTCTAAAAAAAGGATATACTAATGTTTTGGATTATACAAGAACACAACTTAAAAACTTTATAGCAAAAAAAATAGAATGTCCCTATGGTATTTCATGTTCAAGTATTGTCCTTGCTACACGTAACAAATACTTGATCTGAACTACATTTTATAGTAATTTTTGTTCCAAGAAAGTAAATTTTCTCTTCACAATCAGATGGGGACGTGACCTCCTCGCGGAGGACCTTTAATTGCATAAATTGGTATATTAATAGTGCTAATTGAAAATTATCTCCCTTAATGATTCTATAAATATACATTATTTATTGCTTTGTCATGATATATAATTGCAGAATGTTCTTCATTAAAATAACCACACACACTTAGATACACACGGTTTGATATTTGTAAATTATCGAATATTTGAGTAGTTAAGGTCTGTTGTTGAAGTTCTTGTGGCAAGTGTGGTATGCCGGCTGAAACTATGTTCTACGTCCCTGCAAAGAACAGAGCTAACCCCTGGTAATTCATTCTTTTTTATAACTCAAGAAACATCACATGGGTCAAACGGGTCAAAAGCAAGCATTTTAATAGAAGAATTGTATCAAAAAGAAGTCCATGAGCATGACGTTCAAGGTATAAAAGACTAAGCCTTAGTTACTATTCCAATAAGTTGTCCTATATACACATCATATTCTAAATAGCTAGAATTTTCTAGACTGTGGTGATGATTGCCCGAATATACAAAGAGGGTTTCAAGTTTGGTGGAAAAGATCGTTTTGAAGAAACCCCAAAACAAAAAGAGAAATGTTAGGAATTTGTGAGTTTCACTATTGATGGCTTTCCGCTGTCTTTTTAATCACGGTTTGTTAATTTCTTCTTATTTATTCTTTTCTTTTTCATATAGTTTAGGTACGACAACTATAGTTTCTTTGACATGTATTTGCATTTTGCACTCAAGTTTATATTGAACACGGGGCTTTATCAGTTTTTGAATACGAGAAGTTACTTAGTCAAACCTTTATTATTGTTCATTTGTTCTGATTTTTGTTTTAAAGGGCCGTGATGTTAGTGATACAATAACCTGTTGCCTTTTGGCTCTTGGCGTATCTATGCATATCTGAGTGTATAAGCAGTTGAATGCCCATTCATTATATAGGATACGTTGTAGACGATGTGGGTTGCTGCTACGTATGTCCATAGCAGAGGACCCTTTACAGGTTTTGATACTTTGTATCATTAAGGCGTCTTAGGGTCGTTGTGGTAATGTGTCCTCAAGGTTTCAGAAGAGTCCCAACTCAAACCGCATTAGATAAATATCTTGAGATGACCCGAGAAAAGGTCACCATTAAACACGATCCTAGATAAAACTAGAATATCAGCAAAAAATGGTATCACCCTCAAGTAGTGGTTGATAAGATGCTATTTTGCTTATGGGTTTTTTGCATTCCGAAACTTTATAATTTTTGCTTTTTGGCAGAGCAAACCACAACCCTTCTATGGATTGATTGATATGTAAGTAAATACATAGCCGTTATATGTTTTATTATAAACCGTGTCTATTGTTATAATCATTGCTATAATAATTTGCAGGCTAAGGAAATTTCCAGGAAAAACTGAACCAACTCCGAGTGCAGCAGTGGAGTTCAACAATGGTAAAAAAGAAGTCACATTGAGCCACCTATACAGATGTAGTCTCAGGTGGTTGAAAATCAGTTCTCAAGCAACATGGAAAGAGCCGTAAGTGCGATACGCAACAATAACATAACCATGTGTGTATAAAAATTATTATAACTGTTATCGATATGAGACAAATACACATATTCCAAATCCATTTCAGGACCTCCATAAGAAAAGGAACACCTGAGTTCACGGTTGATAACATCCTTGACAAACCCACAAACAGTGATAGTCAAAGAAACAACGAAAAAAATATCCCAGGTACGAACTCTGAGACATGTAAAACTCTTAGTTGAACAGAACAGTCGGGTACTAATTACCACACAATGGACAATCTGTTAACCACTTGTGTTGGTTTATAGTTGAACCAGTAGATACTATGCATATCTGCATTAACACTCAGTTACAAAAAAACCAGACACAGAGAGAGAAAATCTTATCAAATCAAAATGCAAGACTCTGAAAAGGTAAGTAAGTGAGATGGGGATTGTGCTTATTTTAAACTACTTGGTGGTCAAAAAAGTAAACCAGGTACGGACACGCTTATTTTAAGACCTTATTTGCTCTAAAATAAGCCGATGGTTGGTTTTGTTCAACCGCTCAAAACTGCTTGAAAGATATATAGATAAACATTTAAATAAGGAATCCCAAACACTTTTTAAATGGAAATGACTACTATTATATGAATACAAAAAGTTATTGAAATGTACAATTCTTGATTCTGTCATATTATTATTTTATGATTGTAGCGTTAGTTATTTTATAGGCTTAACTAGAAAGATTGTATAATGTTCGGATTTCAAGCTTTTACGGATATATTTGTTTCGCATATGATTGTTTATTTAGCATGTTATAATCTCTATCCACCTTGAACTAAAACTGATAGCTGGTCTATGCAGGTGGCAAACGACAACTCTGTGCCTATATGGAAACTGACAGAGATATGGACATCTTGAATGAACATTCTAACTTTCTTAATTATGTATGTATTTAGGCTACAATTGTATCTAAGCATTCCGAACACGATTTATGAATGTATGAAGAAAGTTCCCCCCAGTTTTAAGCATTATTTCGTTACAAACAATTAACGTAAAATGCCTAAATCCCCGCGCCAAGTAGCAGAGCGCGGGTTGAAAACCTCGTTTTGGCATACATGTCAATAATGGCTGCACTAATATGGGAATTGAATTAGCGATTATAAATTCATTAGCTCATTTTCCTTGTAATATACCCAAATTCGTGAACTCATTAAGTTGCTCTGTATCTCTTACTTTATGTTTCTTAAACTAGGTGCGGGATGAGATGAACATCTTTTTTGTTAGAAAAATGCTAGAATCACAAAAAAACTCTCACAAAAGTTTTTATAGAATGATGTGTCTTACGTTGAGTGACATGTTTAAATTCACTTTTTAATTCTCTCTTTTATATGCATCTATTAGTTAAATGACATATCATTTTGTGGATAACTTTTTGTAAATCTTTTGTGGCTCTAGCAATCCTCTTTTGGTTAACTCTTTATTCAAACAATTTTTTTTAGCCAACAGTATATACGCTTGTGAAATGAGTCGTCGAAACAAGGTTATATTAGTTTCAAGAGTATACTGGTAATTTTTTTAGCTTTAATGTTCTTTCATTTTTATTTAAAAATACAAACTACAAGTTGCTATAACCACTTGACAATGTCATACTTTACTTTGTCATTCTTTATCCCCTTATGTAACTGTGAGGGCATAAATTTCGTCGCGATCATTTATAGACATACCCTCCATGACAGTATACCACCTACAAGACAGCATCCGTCCGCTTAGACAACAATCTGCGTCTGTCAACACGATTGGCGCGCCACATTGCCCGACAAGGGACCCAACTCCCGGCCACTACTAAATAACCGAAATACCTAGGAAACCCAGTATCTATTAGAACACTATAAAAGGAGAGTCATAATACAATCCCAAAGTACACAATTATTCTATTCTCCTGACACAAACTCTGACCAATATATCAACATCTAACACTATCTCTCACCCTCACACCGATCCAGGGCTCGGTCATAATTATCCTCGGCTAAAGATAATAAAATCGGACCTTACCTCATATCCCCGCGCTCCCCCTCAAACACGTACACAAGGCAACTAAACGATCTCTATTACACTTGAAATCTGAGCTATGCAAAAAAAAAACACCCGAACTTTCTCTTGCCCTTATACAAGATCCAGCATTCAATTCACGTTGGAGGCCCGACCCGACAAGAGGACAATTTTCCACACCTCAGAGCAACCCGACACCGAAATTTTGTACTAACAAGTGCGCCATCCATGGGACGCTTACGCAACCGACTTTCCTAAAAACTCACCTAGAGCACTTCACGAACAACCAAATCACAAACAACCCCACGTTCCGCTGAGGAACACAGGAGGGAAGGAATGCGTCCCCAGGCGTAACCCTTGGGAAAAAAGAATCTATGTCTAACGAGGTCTTAAGGAAACTGTGCGACAAAAATTATCACCACTCTTGCACGTATGCCGAAAAGATGCAAAAACGAAAAAGAGCAAAAGACAAACTCAACGCGGTGACAGCACGACTAATCTATGAGGCAGAAGAGTCTCCGAGTAAAGATAAGAAGCCGAGAAGAATGCACTAACTCTGAATCCAAGACAACCCACTGCCCGAATCGTACAAACCCCAGAAGAAGACCGTGATCGGTAATCCGAAGCCCCATCACCACATACCATAGTGTTTCAAAGGCATTAAGAAAGACAGATCCCCTTCACCACGGCCCCGGCCACGAAAGAAGGAGCGTTTTAATAGGTGGCGGAAGAAAGGAGCCCAGCTACATCTGCGCGTTCTGATATTCGATCAACAGAGTTCCCACAGCAAAAAGAACTGAAGTAGAAACGATAAGCGTCAACAAAAGGGAACACCATCTTCGTACGACTAGCAATATTCAAAAGTGATAGTGAAGGGGTCACTGGAAATCGTAAATTTTAAAGAAAACAAAGATTCGAACACCATGAAAGATCTCTCCACCAGCCTTGGACATGTGAAGAAAAGAAACCCTTTCATTCACCACCTCGAAACCGGAACGTTCAGTCGCCCTAGAACTAGGATCCCAGCCATGATGTCAAAACATAGCGATGGAAGTGTAGAAATCCGGAAGGATCATATTTAAAGCTATTTCAATCGCGGCATAAAACAAGAGGTTGGTGCAATGCCGACATGGGTGTCACAGTCAACTCCAACCCTCACCGAAATGCAAGAGTTTTGTTCGACAAGCTTCCAACGGAGTCGTCGAAATAGTTCTATCGAAGATCTAAAAACAGCGTTTCAGGGAACACTATCTTCCGCAAACAAAACAGCATCAAAGATCGGTGTAAAGACATCACATCAGCGCAAAGAAACGGAGAATCGACAGAAGACCTTACAGGACAGGTATAAGGCCAGAAGTCCTAGACAGAAGCGAGCTCCGAAATGCATGAGGAATCTCCGGTTTATGCATGGAATAACCCACCCTGGGTTAATCAAACGTCTATACGAAAAAAAATTCCGAGATCTATGGACGAAATGTATAGAATGACTACGTCCTTCCTGCAAGGAGAAGTTGCTGCACTCAGTCATGGCCAGAGAAAAACACCTTCATCATGGAAACCGTCAGAAGGGGGGAACAAACCGAATTTTAAGAAAGGCTTCAAAAACAAACAAAGACCAGATCGTAAGTCAGATAGATTCTCACTCCTCACCAAAACGCCAAAGGAAATTTTCGCTCTCGGAAAGAGAAAATTCAAGCCCTCACCACCATGTAACCCGGTGGAGAAAAGGATCCGAACAAATCCTGTGAATTATCATTCAGACAACGTACATAGTATACATGAATGCATGCAACTTAAGAAACAAAAATAGATGAAATGATCAAGGCCGGTAAAATTGTCGCAATTCCATCAAGAATTAAAACAGAGCGACAAGCCGAAAAGCACCAAAAAAAGGATAGCGTCCGGAAAAGAGATAAAGCACTGACTAGACTGAGATCCAACCTGGGAAACAAGTAGCCAAGCCCAGGATTACCCCAAAGCCTTTCTCGTTCGCGGGAGACGGCAATACCCTGTCTAACCAGCTAAAGGAAAAGATGGCGAACGGAGGCCCAATGAATCATACCGAGAACGTCACCAGTGACCGGACAATTTTGTGCATAGGTAAATAATGATGGCGGAGCATCCTCAGAAGTATTGTATAACATTTGCTTCATAAAACTTCCCTCAAGAGATAAGGGTCAATGGTTCCCCCCACTACTACTTCACCGCTTAGCGATCAAGCGAGAGACCCTGGCCACTGGCCAGATGCTTTTGCTAGTAAAAATTGGTGATGAAAAACACACTCCACCTCCCATGGATGAACTTCATGCGTCGTACAATCACCATCCCAACACAATCAATTCTGAGCAGAGGCCGGGCATAAGTGAAAATCCGCGCCGCTACAATCCATCAACTAGTCAACACCAGCGTACTAATGGAGATTAAAATATTCCCGTTGAAGGCGGTACGTAAACACTACACATCGTAGATAAAGGCATTCCTATGAGGAATGTTTATGATCATTCGGATCATAGCATCCGTCTCCCACAGTAAACCAAGTACCTAAGAGAAGAGAAAATAAATATAGCAACACCCAGACTACCGCGACACAAACAGTTGCCAATACGGATCAAACATTAACAGAAAAAGGGCGCAGAGAATATGTTCCGCTGACTCAAATCAAAACTTGGATCTCTTCAGCCTGAAGCCTAGCTGATATGACCGGAGCGTCCCAACGAAACATCGCGGAACACCTGCTTTGAAATATCCTGAGGGATAGTCCACCATTCAGGCAAAAGAAAAGAGGACAGGCACCGAAAGAAATAAGTAATCCCAAGAGAGAGGTGCGGACAAAATTATCAGGATGCTGGAATATAATGAAGAGGTCCATTATCCACAGTTGGCTCTCTAATCCGGTAACTCAAAAAGCATGACGGAACTTGGCTAATGTGTGTAGACTTCAAAGATCTTAAAACAACGCGTGCCCCAAAGAATTGTTATCCATTACCCGAAAAATAGACTGGAAAGGTAGGAGTCCCTTTGAGTTATTCATTCAAAATGTCTTCTTTGATGCGCGACGCGCGCGCGTGTGCTACCAACCAAATTAAATGGCAAAAGAGGATGAAGAAAAAACGTCGTTCATAACAAAGCCAAGGATATTTTTGCTATTCTACAAGATGTCGTCGGTTACAAAAATGTCGGGTCAACATATCAACGCATAGTGGAATAAGGCATTCCAAAGGCCAATCGGTGACGTAACCTAGAGGTGTATGCGATGAACCTGGTTATAAAAGAGCATATCGGAAGAAGAAATCATCCCGACTGATAACAAAACGTTCAAAACTCTTCGACAGAGATAAACACTGAAATGTATACCCCGAGAAGTGCACCTTCGGAAATGCAGGAAGGAAATGTTCTTAGGTTACAAGTAACACCAACGGGTTAAGCATAGTCCCGAATAAAGTATACCAGTCCTTCAGCTTCGTATGTCCCATCCCGAGATTCAAATCAAGGCACGAGCAGAAGCTAAATGGCAAATTATCAATGCTTAAAGACAAGTATCTATAATCAGAAACCGCAGAACAAAAACTGTTACCTTTATTTCAAAACCTCTGAAAAAACTGCACTAAAAAAGACACGATTTTCTCAATGGAGACACCAGGAAGCTGAAAGCGAGCCTTCAAGCAAATGAAAAAACTATTGCAAAGACTCCCAATCTATACCTAGACCGCTCCCGCGCGATCCAAAGGAACTGAAGAGTTACATCATAAACTTTGGATGCAGCAAAAGAACTATTAAGTGTCGGTCTTTGATGACGGCAGAACGATCCCGGTAGCAAATACGTAGTAATATTTTGGTAAGCGCACTCTACGAGGCCCACAAAGATTAACTATACTCCTACTGGAAAAGTTTAATCAAGCCTGCTCAGTGCAATAAACGTTGAAAAGAAACTTCCAAGCACAGACGGTCGTTGTAATAACAAATCAAACCGATAAAACGAACTGTTGTCAGTATCGGAAATATCCGGAAGCGATGCTGAAGTGAAGTTTCAGAGTTAGAAAGGATATGACATCCAAAGATAGACCCAAGGAACCTCGCAATCAAAAGCCAAATTTTGGCGATTTTAATTGTGGAACCGACCGGAAGAAGAGTCTCCGACGAACTCATGGGCAGAAACCGGAAAGTACTCTACCGAGCCGTGGACAATGTCTCACGGACCGCTACCGGGGGCGGGACTACATACTAAAAATCCCGAATACGGGGCAATTTATATATGCCTATGAAGATTTAGATTCGAGGCCCACTAGCAATAGAACCGAATATGAACCACTACATAAGCCGGTCTCAGGATCTGAAGAGCAAATGGGAGTAAAGAACTTACATAGCAAATGTTGACTCTAGACTTGTCGCCATCAGTAAACCGGCTTTTACCATGCCAAAGTCAGCGGCATACGTTCAAGTACACATGGAACAACCAGTAAAAACACATCGCGAAAAAGAGCGCGCATCAGGACATTTCCCATCAAACAAATACCCTAATACAACGAAGCGAGAAACAAGAAAAGGCACAACGCCCTAAAGCCAGAAACCGTCACAAGCTCGCGCGCATCCTTACCAAACAGGTGCTCGTGGAAGAATTGAAGGAAAAGTCCATAAACGAAAAGGATATTCTTGACGTAGTAGAAGAAGAAGGTAACACATGGATGACACCCATATGTGAGTACCTGACAAAAGAAATCCTTCCGGAGGATACAAAAATGGCCAGAGCGGTACGTCGAAAGCCGGTCAGGTATGCCATGATCCATGAACCTTGTACAAGAAGTCCTTTTTTTAGGACCATGGACTCCGGTGCTCTGACCCACTCCAATGACGAACTATGCGTCCAAAAGAGATAACAAGAAGGTCTTGCAGCAATGCATTCCGGCCCTTAGATCTGTGAGTTGCCAGGCTCAATCAAATCCAAACAGGAGATACTACCCTAGGCCAACAATGCATCTAAATGCAAGGAACTGACTAAAGTAAGCAATGACTGTCAAAATACACCGTCGCGTCCAAAAATCCGCACAGAATCTTGACCCGCAGCACAGACTACCATGCCATGTTATATAAGTGGCGATAGACATAACCGGACTGCTTTCCCCAAGGACCGGGTAAAGTAAAATTGTACTTAATCTACGTTAGCCCATCATTATTTCACTAAATGGATCAAAGCAAAGGCCGTCGCAACCATCACCGGCAATCAAGTGAAGAAGTTCGTATATGATAACATTGTCTGCAGATTTGGCCTACCAGGGGAGATCATATCAGACATGAAAGCAGTTCCGTGACAATCCATTCAAAGATTGGTGTGAGAAACTGTGCATCCGCCAATGCTTCGCTTCCGTGAAACACCCGCAAGCAAATGGTCTAGTTGAAAGAGCAAATAAACTTGGGAGAAGAATAAGGCAAGGCTTGATGAAAGAACAAGATCATAGAAAAACTTCCGCATGTCCTTTGGGCTCACCGAACAATGATCAAGTCAAGTAACGGGGAAACACCATTCTCATTGACATACGGCACAGAAGCTGTCATACCGGCGGAGATAGGCATGCCAACACTTCGGACCGCGGAGATGGATCAAACTAAAAATAACGAAGCTTTGGGAATCAACTTGGACCTAATACCGAACGAAAAAACCAGGAGCAAGCAACAAAGCAAAAAAATAGCAACATGAAAGCCAAACAAGCACACAAATATGGAAAAATATTACAAACTCAAGGGGGCTGCAAACAAGCTTCGAAAGCCAAGTGAAATGGTCTACCGCAGCAATGAAAGCAAGTCCTGCCTAGAACGGAGCAAAACTTGGAACCAAATCTGGGAAGTGAACCATAAAACGAAGTTAATAGAGTCGCTAGAAAGGAGCTTACAAACTCAAAGACTGCAAAGAAATGAAATACCGGGAAGGACATTGTAACATTTTTGTCTATATTCCTCAAGAAATGTTATATCTACATGATATTGTCAAGCATTCGCCCGAAACACACTATTGCATGCTAACCCCTCCTGGGGGGACAATATCTATCTATTTGTCATCTTGTAAAATTTTGAATTTCAATATGAAAAATAGGGGACAAAGCACCCCACGAGTTTAAATTTATAAAAATTGTTTTTTACTTACAAAGTTATATTAATTGTTATCACTGCATGCTAGCGCCATACGCCTCCACAAAATATTATTCCGATAATAAAAGGTTGAGCAACCTCAAAATCACTCAGGCGCGTAAGAGTATTGCAAACGCCAGCACCGGAGAATAACCCACAAATATTTCACAAATGACCGATCAATTACGAACGTACACCAGTAATAAACAAAAGATAGCTAACAAAGCACTCAAAAAACGTTTTATGTACGAGACCTACACGAATCCCGTCCAATATACAGATAAAGTTACCAAGTTGTGTCAGTTACACACTCAACAAGCCGCAAACAGCCACAAACGTCCACGTACATACAAAATATATTCAAGAATACAAACAAGCGCACGCTGTACAAACCACACCGCGCATATCAACGGCGAAAAACTTCAAAACGTGATTCTTCAAGATGGGGCATACAAACCACACTTCCTAAATCTTCATCCGTGTCTAAATCCTCAACACAGAAAGCAACCGCAGATGTGCTAGCTTCACCCAACAAGTTCTGAAGAGGCACAAAGGATGAGAAAACTATATCCACCATTAACCGACGAAGAGCTGCGGCATGCTTCCTCGCACCCTCGGCACGGTTGTGAACGTTAAGAAGAGCAAAGGATAAAGAGGTCTCTCCGACAATCAACATGTACATCGGGAATGAATAGATAGGAGACTGAAAGCTGCTCCAAGCAAAAAACGGCTGAAGACGAGCAACCTCAGGAAGATTCTTCCAAAGGTCCTCTAATAAAAACAGTCTACAAGATCCTCATCCATGACCAAATCTTTTGGACTTGTCCAGCAAACGCACCAAGGGAAAGTCCGCTTCCTCAAGAGCTCTCACTGCGTCAAGATAGTCGCCCTCAGCAGTCTCAGGGTTGTACGCCATGACGGCGGAAAGTGAGGTTCCAGCAACTCCATGCTCATGTCCGGCCGCCAAACCCTCTTGCATACCATAGTCCACAGCCCGACCTAAAGCATGGCCCAGAATTCCTTGGTAATCAGGGGATTTCAGACATTTAATCATAGCAATCCAACCGCCTGTGTCCAATAACCATCTTCGTCCAGCTAGAGCTGTCAGTAAGCAGGGTAAAAATTCTCCCTCCAGAGGCCGACCGGACACATCCATTACGTGCGCCTCAAGATCGGCCCACAACGATATGTACACAACTCCTGAGCCAGTGCCACTGTTGACTTCCATCGTATTGCCTTAAAACGCGAAAAGCGGAAACGAAGAATAGAAACCTGAAAAATAAAGGAGTCGAAAGTAAAAAAAAGAAAAAAAGAAAAGAAAAGAAAAGACAGATGCGGATGAAGAAGAGAAAACCCCGTAAGGACATACCTCAGAGACAAAGTCCATCTCTCTCAGAGACAGGTGAGGAAATCAAGTTCTTGGCTCAATCACAAGGCAATTGAGAGTCATCAAGGGAGACTTGGGGTGGCCAAGACAACGAGAATCCAAGAAGAGAGATGACAGTGTCCTTCTGAGAAATGTCACTCTTAAGAGCCGACACCTCTGCGCTCAAAGAAGATTTATCCGCAGCCAAAACAGAAACCTGATTACGGAGACAAGACTCGCGGACTCCGTCTCCTATCTCTATCAACATAAGATTTCAACCTCAAGCAATCTCAGCGATCTTTCTTTCTTTAACTAAGAACTCACCCGCGAGCATCCATACGTACCGAAGCTTCTCTTTGAGTTCCAGCTCATGCTCAGTACGAGACCTCACCTCCGATCCAGACAATATCTGTCCGCCTGTCCCCCGCAACCATTGAACACCTCAATAATGTGGTCATAATCCATATTTCGGAGTGCGGTAGAAAGACAGGGCGCGACACGATCAACCAATGTACTACAAGAAAAGCCGTCAATCCAGCATGTGAATCTTGTTATGTTCCATCATCGACGAACAATACCCAACGCTCGGCTCTTCAGAATTCAGGGCGGCCGTCCTCATAGAACGATCACGAGCCGACCTCTTCCGAGACGTCATCCTGGCCTGGGAACGCGACAACCGCCCCACACGTCCGAGCGTGGGTACAAACACCACCGCAGCGTCGTGACCCCTGCTGGATGTTCACATTCAACAGTAGTAATATGACATAGGAGGCATCCGCACTCGGGAACTAAAACAACAAACCCCCCCAAAGAATACATGTTAAGGAGAACAACGCGCGCGCATAACACTCCTAAACATCAAATCAATGGGATGAGCAAAGCACGTACCACTACACATCACCCCCCCTGGCGAAACAAAAAGTAGGGATATCAGCCGGGGATGGAAGTCCCCAACAAAGGTAACCTTCCGGGAAGGTCCGCCTCTAAACTAGCAAGTGTCCTCCACCTGTCCCCGGATCTTAGGCTAGGATTGATCATACCTCAATCTCTTAGCAAGCGCGGGGCGAACTAGAAAGAGGTAAGAGCGTTCACTCGACTTTAACACACTTGTGTTCCTCTTGGCCTTCTTCCGCTGCTTTTGATCATCTTTCCTACAACCATAAGCCACATCACATCCGGATCTGTTAATCCAAGAAGAGTACCCTCCGGAATGACTTCTCTTCAACAACATTCCCATCCAACGGACAGGAGCAGAAACCTCAGCACCAGCTCCAGATAGCCCTACTACCGCAATGCTTTAATGTGCCGCAGCAGGAGCATCCCAGGGAAACAAAACAATGCTTTATTCTATCAAACGAACGTCACTTGCTCCTACCCCTTATCTTGAACTTCTACCGTCTTGCACCTTCGGGGGTCAGACGGTCCCTGATATAGTCAAGCAAACCATTGGCTAAACAAAATAAATACCAATAAGACTAAACGAATATACTAACCATACACAAAAAAAAAATATATAAAAAAAAGCATTCCCACAAGGGCTAAGTATTTTCACCCACCCGTTCTATCAGGTCCCTCAAAAGCTGGATAAGTATTTTCACCAAATGGATAGTAAGGACTTAAACCCACAAGAGCTAAAAAGCATTCCGGATACCGCCGGAAGGGAGCTTTATTAGAAGAAAGAACCTGAACAGCCTGCTCTTGACGAGCAGTGAGATGGGGAGCCGGATCCTTCTCCAACACGCCCCCAGTATACAAAGGAACGGAGATAGGAAACACTCGGGAATCAACCCAGAAAAAATGATCCGCCCAGTTCTTAACAGAATCCGGAGGCTTTGAGAGACAAGAAGGAGCCGATAGGGAACGTTTCGCAAATGAAAACAATCCGTCACTATACATACGCGTATAAAACGCACGGAAAACAGCTACCGACGGGCCAAGATCAAGAACGCGCGTCAAAACCTCGAAATGAGATATACGAGCAGCACCAAAGGGGGATAATTGAGAAATATGTATACGGAAATATTTGAGAACGGATACAAAAAATTTGGTAAGAGGAATCCTATAGCCACAGTAATCAAATAACCTAGTAAAGCACCAACCCGACTTTACACCTCACAGAACATGTGAGGAGTATTAGTCCTAACACCCCCCGCCCCGTTGCTGTAGGATGACACTTCAAGCTGGGAAATAAAATAACCTCATTGAGCGCCAAAAAGCTGCTCACTCCACCATTCTCAGTGTCATAATGGAATTGTTTATTAGACCATGCCTCTTGGAAGAAAGACTAAGATAAATTTGCTAACACCTGCAATCTCGAAAAACAGTAAAACGAGGGCAAGTGACTGCACGAGGATTAATTACAAGTAACAAAGCTAAAGAAATTCACCACACAACAAATGGCAAAGATGACCCATAGGCCCCAGCTCCATTTTCAGAGAAGAGCAAAAAAACATACAAAACCCAAGGGTTAATTTAATACCTTGGGATAGTCTACACTCCTACCTGAACAGTAACTTGGATAACCGCGCACCTGTGATGCCACACCTTCCAAATCGACGAAAGAAACAGCGCATAGGAAACTGGTAAAAAGCTGTCACACAAAAAGCGTCATAAGGTAAAAGTGACGAGCAACGCTCCACGTAATTGAAGCGGCACCAACTTAGAAGACTGTACATCACAAAAAAAACGCAAGTGGAGGGATAAATAAGTAGAAGATCTCAGCGAATGAATCCCGTACGCAGGAAAAACCCACGGGCAAATATCATATAACGAGTTACAGTAGACTTGGAGGGGAACTGAAATGTACGTATAATGGGTATACCAAGCATCTGGGCTTGGGCCACATTATCACTTGGGCTCTTTGGCTAAACCTATCAATAACAGGCCATGGTAAAGCCCAATCTCGCGGGGGCTTCGACCCCGAACCTAGCGATCCGTCCGCGGATCCACTTATAGACGATCCGCCGCTGATCCACCTGACAAGACGATCCGTCGCAGAACATCTTGCGCCGTTTCAACACGATTGTCGCGGCCCCATTGCCCGAAAGGGACCCACTCCGCCACTACTAAAGTAACCGAATACTAGGAAACCCGAGTACTAGACACCGTATAAATAGGCGTCTTAATACTTCCAAAGGTACACAATTATTCTATTCTCACTGTACACATACTCTGACAATAGGATTATTTAATCTCACGCCGGTCTAATCGGCCTGAAGCGGGGTCCCGTACCCCACGGTACAATGCATAATTAGCTTTAATTGTGCAGAAAATCATCACTTCTCTTGCTCTAGTACAAGATCCAGTATTCAAGTCACTTGGAAGCCCGACCCGACAAGGGACTTTCAGCACCTCGCTAACCCGACACGAATTTTGTACTAACACTGGTAATTTTTTTAGCTTTAATGTTCTTTCATTTTTATTTAAAAATACAAACTACAAGTTGCTATAACCACTTGACAATGTCATACTTTACTTTGTCATTCTTTATCCCCTTATGTAACTGTGAGGGCATAAATTTATATCAACATAGAACTGCTCCACTGCCCCTAAGGTTGGCATGCTATTACGACAAGCTTGTGGCAAAATATGAACGTTGGCAACTCGGCATGTTTGGTGGGTTGGCCACCAATGTGATGAATTTTTTTTTTATCATGTTTGTATTTTTTATTAATTGGGTTTGTGACTCGATATTGTGAGCCGAGTAATTTTAGAGTGACTATTTTTTTTATTTCTAGGAGTCGGCGCAAATGAACTTATGTGGTCATAAAGGGATTAATTTTCTCTCTATTCGATTCAAACCTTTGACCTTCATTTTGAAATGTTGTATTCTTACCGCTGGGTCACTCCTTGTGATTATCATATTGGTATTTCGTTCATATTAAAATTTCAAGAAAAAAGTAGTAATTAACCTATATGCTTTATTTATCGTTCATAGTGTCTGTCTTCTGCTTCTTTTTCATTTTGTTTGTTTTTTTTTGTGATGATTATTTTTTAATTACAATCTGATTTATTTCAACAAAAGTGTACATGTTTCCTTACAATTTTAAAACAGATTATGTGTAACAGAATTATAAACACTTTTGATAAATCGGATTAATATTATTAACAAATTTTTATATGTAAACTGTCATCTGTCGAAACTAAGAATAGGAATATAGTCTTCATAACACAACTATCAGTCATCCGCTAATTAGTTTGAAATCAAAATCCAAACTCTTAATAAGATGATTTTATTTCTGTGATTTGTGCAACTCTTCTACTCGAGCTCCCAGCTCTAATAGCTCATACATGACTCAACCTGGTAGTGATGCATGTGCACAAGAACGTTCCCAGACTTTTTAAGCCTATTTTAAGCAACCAATGAATTCACCAGCCATGCGCACGCCTCTTCCAACTGGGCCACATAGATCAAACGGTCAAGTGTAAATTAGTCAGTATTGGTACATCTTCTGACCAGACTCATGGCTGGTCAAGTTCCTATAATCTGTCACCATCATTTGTCTCTACTGAACACAACATTTGGGAGAGAGATCTAAACTGTCCATTCCACCAGTCAGGGTGTGGGTCATTTTGACGCAAGAATGTTTCAGATGGGACTCAATCTCAAAGTCAATATTGGTTGTAAGAGACTTAATTATTTGGGTGATGTTTATAGGAAACTTATTTCGTTACCATCCAAGAAACTTGTTGATGTAATGCGTTTAGCTCCAATAGCATAACATAATGCTTTTAGTTCAATCAAGCACCCGATTTGTTACTTCTGTAGTTTCACATAATATTTCTGAAGGGGGGTATTTAGAAGTGCGACTAAACTACTTAATGTGATCTAAAGTCTCAGTAATCAGTTTTAATTAATGGTTAAAAAGCTAACTTTGCAAATACTCACTACAAACGCACATCTAAACATCCCCATAATTGCAATTTTCTTGAGAAAAAGACTAACCTGTGTGTGGAGATGACAGGCTTGGAGCTAAATTATTTCATACACCACAAATTCCTGCAGATTTAAATGAGTACAACAATACCATTAGAAGTTCAAAGCACAAAGGGACTGTACTCTCATATATGACTTCATTACCCTGGAATCTAAAAAAGAGAGTACGTAACCAGCTTGCAATATTTCTACTCTTTTCATCTTAACAAATAAAAAGAACAAAAACCAACGCAAATGAAAACAGTAACAGATAGATAATAAAAATAATTTGCCATTAAAAAGTTGTAGCTTTCGGATTCAAGAACTGAAAAACTACATCATGCTTGAAGATGTTAACTTCCTCAGTTTGTGGGATTGCTTCAAGATGGTTGGATGGCTGCTATTAGG
>BQNB010101743.1:0-21304 GCA_026074375.1 Tanacetum coccineum | reverse complement strand
AAAATGCAATGTGATGTATGCAAAGTACAAGTGTGTCAAAGATATTGCACACTATATTCATAGATTTAAGAATCTATGCTCACACATTTTGCTCCGTAAAAGATATAAAAAAATTGCCATGTGGAACGAAGTTAAATATTAAGGATGCATTATATTCTTTTGTATCTTCCTCGACATGCATTATATAAAGATTAGTAAAAGCTAAACAAAGCCATAACATAAGTTTATGAGCAATAAGTATAATATTTTTAGCATGACCGGTTACACCATCCCGAGTCAGTAATGATGCAAAAACTATGAAAGAATAAGATTCTTCAATCTAATGTTATTATCTCTCAAAAGAAGTTGATTATTAATCTATCAACTAGAATGGGGACTCAATCCCGTAATTTTCTGGAAAACGAAAAGGGAATATGTCACAGAATAGTAACCAAGTTTCATTAGTGTTCCAATTTGATACCTCAAAGTTTATATTAACCATAAAAACCATCAAACTTTCAAAACTGTTCCAATTTGATACCTCAAAGTATCTATGTATGCATAAATATGTTGTACATTAATTTTAAACACCCACCCCCTGAATTTAACTACTTCCAACCAACTGTATGTACAACCCGTTAATGCACAATTAAACATAGAAAATAACCATAAAATAATAACTAAGTTTGTGAAGTGTTTCGTTCAGGTCACTCTAACATGAAAATTACACAAAAATGGAACACTTTAAAAACTTTGATGGTTTTAATGATTGATATAAAGTTTGAGGTACCAAATTGGAACAGATCTCAAACTTGGTTACTATTTAATGATTTTCACCCTTAAAAAAAATTCCTTAAAAGATCCGCTTATGAGGTTAGCGAATGTGGTCCCAACCCCGTGAACCCACCCCATGAATACACCAACTCAGCCAACCGTTACTAGTTTGTATAAAGTAATTTCACCTCTGATAAATCCCATTCATTTTTTTTGAATAATATAGTTTGTGTATAATTTAAATGATTAGCTTTATATTTAAAGTACAATTCATGCAACTTTTAACCTAATAAATCTTTAGCACAATTATCACATTTGACCTATTTGGCTCTTGTCCTTTAGAATTAAAAGACCATTGATGCTATGAAACTTTAAATACTATGAAATAACATGTTACCTGCTGTTACACCCTCCAAATGATAAAAAAAATTTAAAAGCTTGATCAACTCGGGAACTTTTGTCTCAAACTCATTCAGCTACATCAATGGACTCAACTCTTTATGTATTTCTATCATTTGACTAAATTTGGTTTCATCATGTAGCGTTACCTCATACGAGACCCTTCCTAAATCGGCAAGATATTGACTCATATATAGTCAATCAACATTTATAATATTCTTGAATGGTTCATAGATTATATACATAATAGTTACATTTAGTCGATCAACATATATAATATTACGATATGGATGGTTTATGGACGTCTTTTGCACGTTAACATATCTTCTATAGTGGGTGTGCCAAACATTGAATCATATTAACAGTTTATATAGTTCATAAATTATGTTACACCATAATGTATACTGTATACATAGTAATTCGCAAATTATCAAAGAAGGAAACATTAACTCAATAATAAAACTCATTTTTACTACCTAATGTGACAACAGCCCACCCGTTTAGACCCATTAGGCCATTTTTCAGCATGTAAACTCAATGTAGCAAGTATTCATTACTTTTTTTCAAAAGAGTGTCAAAATAACAGGGAAAATGCGATATGCACTAACCTCTTAAGAAGGTCGCCAAGATACATTGTAACGGACCTAAAGGAATTCTCGCGTGCCGTAATCGTTACTCTTTCCCACTTTAAGTTGAGATTAAACCTGCAATATTATTGCCACTTTTAAACAACAAAACTATATCCAAACACAACCTCCTAAAAACCAAATCGCTCTACAAAACTGATTATTTGATTCACATTATGCAATATTAGATAATCACTTTTAAATTCATATCAAATCAAAATTCAAAAATGTCACCATTTAGTGGCGGGATATCAAAACTACAACACCGCTCATGAATTTGTTCTTTCCCATACTTGACATCTAAGTATATCAGCATTCAAGTAAAAAATCCCAAACACCCTCGTATATGCATATGTATAACAATAACTATTGAGTACAAAGTGATTTTCTTCGTATATGAGTTTTTGAGAACCTTTCATATCTTACAAAAAGTGTAATGCAATTACAAATTTTTTATAAACTTACCTGCATTTTCAGCCACCACCCTTCGACTTGTTGCTTCATATGAATCCACCTATAAAAGTTCATGGCTATATCTAATTTGGATCAAAATATGTAATAAGCATACAACATACCTTTTTTAGAAATCGTTATTGGCCTTTTTCCCATTTAATGTCCAATGTTGATGACTTTCTTTCTGTTGGCATGAAAAAACAACTAACCATTCATCCATCTATAAATTTCTATCATATCTGTCAGATACTTCAGTCGCATTCATTGTTTGGTTTATACCTGATCTAGCATCCTTCATTTTCTCCATCATAATTTGGTTTAGTTTTTCCTGCAATATAAGATCTGAATCATATATCAGGGGTGTTTGGGGTTGTACTCATTGCAACATTCATTGTTTTCATCAGTATCTTCAGTCGCTGTAGGTGACCACGCTACCAAAATGTTAACTCCTAATGCAGTTATATCCTATGACATTCAAATTTACAACCAAAACCTATTAGGATTCGAGTTTTAATTGCTAAAGTTAATATTAATAAAGGAGAAAAAGGTTACCTACTTATAACCTGTTCTGAACTCTCCTTGTTGTTATAGCCTAATACAAACATACTTGATACAAATTCTCCATAATGTTTTACAAAAAGTAGCAGAGCTGTTTATAGCAGGTAGGTTCGCTCAACCACTTAGGTGAGTATATTTTCCGCAAATAATCAATAAACATTGTTAAGAAAAAATGGAAAAGGTATAGCAAAAAGCAAAATAGCGAACAACGACAACCAACATTCAAATAGAGCGTAAGTCATTCAAAACGCTAAGAAATAGTCAATCTATTTTTACCTTTACAGACACATGTAGAGAAATTTGTTGAAAATGATGTCTGCACTATCTAATTGTCTAAAAATAGTACAAATGATTGAGTCGACAAACTAAAGCAAAATTGATAAATACCGAAAGATTTGGTAGATCACCTCCATTGAGATATCTAAGCTAGAAACTTCAACCCTGGGGTGACCTCGCTTGTAGTCAAACCTCAAGTCACCAAATTTAGTTCTACAATCGCTCTCATCTAGCTTTTTTTTGCAATATGAGGCTCAGATTGATTAGTGTTCGAGAAAAGCGTACATATCCACCATGGCTGAAAACTAAAGAGATTGTCCCGCTAAGTACGAAGGTTAACGCCTTTAGCGAAGCTCGAGTTCATCATAGCCTCTAATAGTCATTCCTTACGCCTAGCATAAGCGTAAGGCGAAAATTGGATCTCTGGTAACATGTCAATTTGAGTATAGATGCATGTCTAACAACTGAATTGGGATTCCGTAGTTACATTTTAACGTTTGCATTTTCATAGCCTTTAATAATCATTCCTTACACCTGGCATAAGCGTAAGGCTGGAATGTTGGATCTCCGGTAACACACCAATTTGAGTATAGATGCATGGCTAACAACTAAATTGGGATTCCATATTTACATTTTAATGTTTGTGTTTTCAGCAAGTGCAAAAGGATACGACTGTTGCAGCATCATAAATAGACATAAGTAGTATCTTCCCCTTTCACATTTGAGTATAGGTATGCAAATATCATAAACATGCATAAGTGGCATATACAACATACCAACAACAACAATCCCAAAACGAAACACAAACTGAATCGGATAATACAGAGAATTCTAAAGAAACACATAACTAACGAAACCGATGTTTGACAAAGAGCAATTCATGACAACAGAAATAAGAGGCTATGAATGCATGATTAATACATCTACTACTTGTTTATCGTTCGAATTTTTTTCTATCTAATGAACAATAACGTGCTAACGTTGGGGATAGTTCTTTTGTGGCTGCAAGCTTAATAAGCTTGACCCGCCACACTGCCCATTTTATTTAATGGATGTTTTGCGTTTAAGTCCACGGTGTGAGGCTCAGGCTGATTGGTAACCGAGAAAAGAGACGACATCCGCCATGGTTGCAAAGCTAATATTTTGCCCTTCCAAGCTGCGAATGTTAGCGACTTTACTCAAACCTACTCAAATTCATCACAACCTCTAAACTATAAACACGGTTGCCATGGCTGCAAATTTAATACTTTGGCCCACCAAAACAAGAATGGTTAACCCTTTAGCCGAAGCGCATCAGATATTCTTTTCATTACGCCTTTAGTTGAAGCTATTCAATTCCACGAACTTACAAATCGATGGCCTTACACATCCACAATGGCTGCAAACTACGCCTTTAGTTGAAGCTATTCAAATCCATGATAGCCTCACAATAACGATCGTCTAGTGAACCAAACATGAACTTACAAATTGAAAAAAGCAGACATCCACCGTGGCTGCAAACTTAACAGGCTGCCCTGCCAAGATGCGGACATACATAACTTTAATCGAACGTGTTCGGATTCATCAAAACAAACAAATAAAACATAACCAAATAGGTTGAGTAGCCAAAATGTTGACATCTACAAATGTAATCTAATGTCGCCGGATTCATAAGAATCACTACCAAGCACATAAAACGAAAACAAATTCAATCAACTATCAAAATCATCAATAACAATAGAAGATAGATTTTTCCAACACATCAATAAGCACAAAATCTTTACCCTAACTAAAATAATCGAATCACTAACATAACACCAAAACACAGGCAAACAGAAACACAATCAGACGATGCAAAAAAATAGCAACAAAAAATAGAACATTTATTTACAAATACATACCTAACGTTTTAGAGAGAGATATGTGTGAAATTTTGAGAATGAGAGAGAAGATATACATCTGAGATCTATGAGGCGGTGGAAGATCCAGTTGTTAATCATTGAGATGTTGTTATTATATTACTGGTACTGAAGATAAAGAATCAAAGGGATTAAAAAATAATATAGCTAGATTATTATATTACTGCTACTGTAGATATGTGAGATAGTACTGTTCACTTTGTGAGTGAAACTTTTAGTACAAACAGTATTATTTATAATATATTTGTATGTATATGTGATATTTAATTGATTAAATATTTTAAAAATGTTAAACACTAACTACATATTATTCAACCAATATTTTGTCTGAATATACACATTTAATGCACTTATTTTTATATCCCTACTACTTATAAAGAGAATTTCTTTTGATTTTCAACAGTTGACCTTGAAAGTTGAAAAACTCATATTTTAGGCAATGTTGAAACTTAAATGCTTGAATAGTTGAAAGTATTGAACGCTAAAAATGTATTGCCGGAAAGTATTTATGAAAATTATTGTCTACAGTTGGCAACACACGATATGTAAACCTAAAAAAATATAAAACCTTATCATTCTCTCTTTAATCACCTATTATGCTTCATCTCTCTAAAAAAATCACACACATAGCCCTTCTTTGCTGCCACTGAATCTTCCACCGCCATAACCAACATCTCTATCGATTGTTATGGTGGGCTATTAGGTTTGAGGTAGGCTGTTTTGCGTTGTTGGTTTCATGTGGGTTTTTTTCGTTCAGATCGAGCCATGTAGGTGGTTTTGTGGGTTTAAATGAATGTCAAATAATATCAATAGAAAAGATGAACCACCAGTTGATTGATGGTTTGACTTTCAAATTCTGCACTCTTTGCTGTAAGTATATTTAATTTCTTATAAATTTTGTTGTTAAAGTGATATATTCAATGTTGAATCTCATTTGTCTTATAATTATTTTGGACTAAAGTTTGATTTTCAGCCCAAGATTTGAACTTTATGAAAAATGAGTAAATCTTCTGATATGGGTTTGAATATTTGATTGAGCTTATTTTTTTGGCTTATGCGCTTATTTGGTTTCGGCTTATGTTTTGCAAGTTCTTTTTCCCGGCTCATTTTGTAACTTACATGGCGCTATTCTTAAAGAAAACGATAAAGAATAGTGTTACTGTCACTTTTACAAGCCAACGTTATTGTTTTATTGAAGTTGATTGATTCGATTGCTTTTAGGTTATTGAGTTGGACTAGAGAAAAGTACTATCATATATTATGATTTTGAAGCAAGGCAATGATTAAAGAATATGAGTGAACGTTATTTTATTCGAGTCTTGGGGTTTACAAACACACAGGGTTAAATAATCCAAACATTTAGTGTTTTGATTATTATTGTTTAATGTGATATTTATATTTAGCTAAAACTGCAGAATGTTAGTAATTGTATAATATATTTGTTATGTGTATTATTGAATATTAACTTGCATGGAAATTGATACCTAATTAGGCAACACATAAGGACGGAACATGAAAAAGGTAAGGAATAGTAATACCGTTACTTTTACAAGTCAACGTTATTTATCTATGATTCTGTGGGTGAGATAAATTAGTAATAATAGTGTTTGGATTATTGTTTTAGTTTGAATATGTTCATTAGGTTTATATTCAAATATTTGATTTGTTTTGTATTGATGATGATATATGGTGATTGTGTGGATTAACTAATTATTGAGTTCTTTTTTATTGCTCAATTGATGAGGAAATTAGTATAAATTGAGTATTGATGTGACTGTAGATTAGTTGATATATGGTGATTATGTAGATTAACTAATGTGACTGTAGTTTAGTTGATATATGGTGATTATGTTGACTAGAAGATATAGACTGAACAAGATAACGATAAAGAATGATTGATTAACATGTTTAGGTGATTAATGCGATCTACCTAGGTCTGCGGAGGCACTAGCGACTAAAAATTGGCATACCTTTGAATTTTGATTATTCGGTTTACTGCATAGGGGTTGCATTCTTAGGGCGAGATGGTTAAATTTCATTAGATGAAGGTTTACTCTTCACCCATACCAGTGTGTCACAGAGATGATGTTGCAACACACTTTTAATATTACTTAATTTTGATCATCGTTTTAGGGAATATTGTTTTTCTGTGAGATGTTCTAAAAGATAAAATGGTTGAAACTTAAAAAAGCATAAAATGATTTTATAAGTGAGATTTACATTATGATACTATTTGGCTATAAAGCCCAGTAATATATGCATCTTAGTAATTAGTAATTATGATTTTGGTTAGATCTTAGTTTCCATGTCAACAAGACATAATTAGCAAATGTACAGCTTTGTATTGTATCATTCTTCAGAAAATGTACACAATTTTAAGGGTATGGTGCAAATCATTAAAGGCTTTTTATTTTTTGCAAGCTATCATGTTCATGGTGTTGAATTTTCTAAGTGTCGTCATAAGTACCCTTTTATATTGTAATGAAGACTAATCTAATAACATACTAGATGAGAGAGAAAGAGAGGTGATTCTAGAGAGATAGTGGGTTGGATAAACACTTAGAGAGAGAAAGTTAACATAAGATGACATGCATAAGTGTGTGAAAAAATGAACAACCAACCACCTCTCCAAGGCATGAAGAGGTGTATAAATACTTACAAGTGGACATAGGCTTGGGCCTTCATGGGTTTGTCCATGGGCTTTAGTTAACTAGCCTAGTAAGTTTCCTAAAATTAACTTAACGAGCTAACTACAATTATCTATGGAAGTGACCGACACTTTCGTGTTCCTAAAAATCTCACCCTAAGGGAGGTCACTCCATTTTACAAAAACTTAAACCTAGCATACTATACTTTATCTTTAGTCTTGAGCTCGTAGTCTTTAACTTCTATCATTAACTTATGATCTGATGTAGTGATCATTGACTTTAGGCTTGAGCTTGTTCCTTTATCTTGACTTGAATATGAAAATGTGATCTTGAACACCTTGAGATCATCAAACAAGCATAATCTCGATTCACCATCTTGTAAACTTTTCCATCTTGTGAACTTGTGACTATTGGACCGACATGCTCATACCTTTCTTGATTTGTCGACTTGAAAAGCTTTAATGCTACATCTTTCTTGAAATTCTTTAACTTTAACACTTTGTCACTTTGAGAAAGACGTTCGGTATCAGAGTGACGGAAACTTCTTTGAAATTCTTTAACTTTAATACTTCGTCACTTCAAGAAAGACGTACGGTATCAGAGTGGCGGAAGTCTTAAAACATGTACTTGAGCTTTCATGATGTCTTTATATTTGTCGACCGGGTATGAGCATGTGGCTATGAATATGTTAGTCAGCTGGAATCAGGTACTTCTATGTCCCTCTTTATATATTCCTGAAATAAAATAGTTAGCAATAAATCTGGGAGACAAATATGGCTTTGTCTTTCGCCCGTGTTTGGTTTGAGTAACCTTTGAATCCGTGAGGATCGACATGTGATCAGGTAGATTCAATTTAAGAAGAATCTCCTTGACAGGATTTCCAGCTATAATATTGAAACTTTCTAACACATATGTATTAGATTCATCGTACTCAGCATGTTCTCGTTATCGGAACATCTCAAAGCAGACAACACGATAAGAGTGAACCAGCGAGTTACTATCTCACCGATTGAATAGAAAAATCAATTTGAAAAATCAATCGACGTGTCACTTGTTAAAGTGGTTTTGTGACACATCGAGAGTGTTAATCATTTCAAAATTCATCATCAATCGGCAATTCATAACCTGGAACAAGTTTGATTCTTATAGAATCGCACCATCGTTTTTTTCCAGTTGTCACAAGTTTGATTCATATAGAATCGCACAAGTCACCTACCATGAGCTTGTTTGATGTTGGCTCAAGCAGAATTTCCATCTTCACTGTGAGTAATATCACTTGAATGTTCTAGAAAAATCACAAGGACAATGTGTAAGACTCTTAATATATATCTTGTTATTCACATTGTGTGACTTAGCAAGCATAATTTTGACAGGTGTCCTAATGAGATTTTTAGATGATCTCTTTTGGCTTTAGACTTAAAAGTGCACTCTGGTTTTAGTAATCAGAGGCTGGAGCAGACTGCCACCTTTTCAATATCAACTAACTCAGAGTGAGAAAGTCGATAGAAATGCGTGTAATCTCTATGAGAAATGAAACAAGAGTCTGTTGAGAGACCTTGAGTGGATAGGGAGGGTTGTGCATAGCGTCACTGGGTCCATGACTGTCTTCAATGTCAGACAACAACTTAGTATTTCTGACAGTTTATGTATTGACCCGGTTTCTGCCTAAGTGTATGAGGGCTTCTTTCTTTTCACCCTTTATCCTTACATTTCTTTTTCATTATTCAACCCCTTCAATGCTTACCGAGACTTCATAACAAACACCTTGTTGGGTTTATTCCAGTACTAGCTCCATCTCAGTATGTATTATTCCCGATTCTTACTTTTTCTCCTTTTGTATCATACCTAAGGTCTTCTACACTATCTAGTAGATATCTCAGGTAGAACCCTATCTTACTGGCTGGACATGGGATTTGAATAAACCTATGCCCTAACCACCTTATAACTCCATAATTTAAGTACAATGTCATCTTTTGGGTATTCTATCACATCAAAACCAAAAACATAAATTTTTCAATCAAAGTGCTTGATATAAATATCAAAATATTTACACTTTAAAAGTTTTTCATCACCACAAAAAGGCTCCCCCTTAACATGTGCATCGTAATCGTAGTACATGCTAAGTGTATATGAATTGAAGAGTCCAAGCATACTGATATTATTGAGAGCTATGTTAAATTTTTTAATAAAAATAATTGAAAAAATCACATTTCAGTACAAATTAGATTCAGTTTAATCATAGTTTAATCAAATTTTCTCCCCTTATCCAAAATGTTAATCCCTTGATATTTTAGATATCAATTGATTAAACGTCTGGGGACAAAAAGTTACACAATATCTAACAGGAACTTTTTAATGCTCCTCCTCAATATTTGAGGGTATATAAGACAGTGCTGAGTACAATAATTTGAATTTTTTTGAATTTACTAAGAAATTCTTGAAAATTTTATACTCGAGCACTCCTTAATATCACCATAAAGTCTACATATATACAAATTCACAAGTTATTATTATTTACTAGGTTTTACTGTTTTGATAAGGACATCATATGATAAATCATATGGTCCTTTCCAGCAGCCGAAGGTCTCCCCCGTACAATCTCCCACCAACAAACTTTTCTAAGCTCCTCATTAACCTTATTTCTTTCAAGAAGTTGTCAATCCGATCTTTCTCTGTCCAAGCATTCTTTGGCATTGTTTCAACTTTCTTTCCAAGTTATGAAAGTCTTTGCTTCAAACTTCGAGTATGAAACAGATTCAGATACATATGTAACTTGAGCTTGTGTGGTTGGTGATTCAGTGTATGAAGTTTTCCTTAGCTTCCCCTAGTACACAATCCTTTCTTTAGTAGATTCAGAACTTTCTTGGAAGCCGCATCAAGCAGTCTTGATGTATAAAGCCTAGATATCCGAAGTGCACACTTAACCCTTTCAAGAATTTGTTACCGCAACACCAAAGTCAATTAAGTCCCGGATGAGCGCATTTCTCTCTTCGGATAGTTATGATATAAATTAAAACACCAAAGTCAACTAAGTCCCGGATGTAGACAATTAAATCCCTATGTGTACCTCTTTTATCAAATATTTCTACTCATTTTAAGAATAACATAAGATTGACCGGTCGTAAAACATTTAATTGAAATCAGAAACTTAGCTCTTTTCACATTTAAGTAAGTATACACCCCCACACTTCCCCTGGTGACTCAAATGAATGCATACTGCACCAAATGAACGACTAGAATGGCTCTTACCACTAGGTTTATTGATAGTGCACCAAAAGAAACTAAGAAAGGCCAAAAATTTAAGAAGGTACTTCAAAAGAAGGGCCTCATTGACTCTATCAATATACATCTACTCCTTCCCCCCTTCCTGGTTTTCCGACACCTCAGAATCAACAAAACCTTTAACGCACAACATACTTGATATCTGTTTGAGGTATAACTAAGCTTAGGATCTATCCGAGAGAATCAACTTCAAGGCATTAAAACTAGTGGATTATTTTCAAACTATCCTAGTCTTTTACTAACTATAAGTGTTGGCAATATTGATCAAAATGTCGTTAAAAAAAGCCTATACTCACTAGGTCTCATATTTCAAATAAGTCCCTAAAGTTTGAAACAAATGACATCTAAAGTTTGTGTAGTTAAAATCCATTAACTCCCCTTAAATTGTGATCCGTCATTATTAAAAACGTTATCCCCTTTATTTCGTGACTTAATTTGAAAGACCGTTTGAAAAGATTATTTGATGAAAATTGCTCTCCCTCAAATAATTGTCCATTTTCTATGTAAAAGAGTTGTAGTCATTGTATGATGGTCGACATTGTCTTTGAAATACTTTTTGTGATTACTGAAAACACTGATTCATTGTGAAGACAACTTTTTAACAATAAAAATAAGATTTCTTTTATTTTGACAAATAAATGCACTGACACGTACACCTATTGTATATAGGAAGCACGGGTTGTGTTGCAAAGTAAACACAAGCCTTTGCATGGTCATAAAGTAGACCATGCCCGAGAATAAATTCCTGTTGAGAGGTCAAGTTTTCTTTTTGAAATACTTGCCTTTAAGATGATGACCGGGTTGCTATCTGAAATAACAGCAAGCCATTTTTGGCATGTTTTAAAAACATTTGGAACTTCTGCTCGAACTTCATTTATAGCCTCGTATCATTATTGAATGACATTTCTAAGACCGTAATTGTTATTAATTTTCAGAAGACATGCCATTATTACCTCTTTTTATATTTTTTGCATTTTTTAATTTTTTATTTGATTTTTAAAGATTTTATATTTTTGTATTTTGTTTTCATAAAAAAATTTTGAAAATGAAAAATCTTTTTCGGTTTTTATGGTTTTTAATAAATATACATTTTATACATGATATTTGAATAGGTACCACCATCATTCTTAAACTTCATCTGCCAATTGTTTCAGAGTCTTCGGTGTGAGACTTCTCATTCCCAGCTTGTTGATAAGAAATTCAATTCTTTCTCTGCCAAAGGCTTTAGTGAAGATGTCCGCCAGCTGATACTCAGTATTGACAAAGTAAAGCTCTACTACTCCATTCTCAACTTGCTCTTTTAGGAAGTGGAATCTGATGTCAATATGTTTTGATCGAGAATGTTGAACGTTGTTGCAGCATAAGGCAATAGCGCTTTTGTTATCACAGTACATTGGAAATTTGTTGAACCCAAGGCCATAGTCGGTAAGCTGTGATCTCATCCAAAGGACTTGAGCACAACAGCCGGACAAAGCTATATATTCAGCTTTCGTACTGGATATCGCAGCGTTTTTCTGCCTTTTTGATGACCAGCTAACAAGCCTATCTCCCAATAATTGCATACATACAGATGTACTTTGTCTAGTATCTTGGCAACCCGCGTGATCAGCGTCTGCATAAGCTGTTAGAGCAATAGAAGAATCCTTTCGATACCAGAGTCCCCTATTAACGATTCTTCTTAGGTATTTAAAGATTCTTTTTACAGCATGTAAGTGCTTTTCGGTAGGCTTTGCCTGATACCGGGCACACATGCATACAGCAAATGTAAGGTCTAGTCTACTGACTGTAAGATACATAAGAGTGCCAATCATTCCACGATAGTGTGTAGGATCCATGGCTTTCCCTTGTGTATCTTCATCCAGTTTGGATTTCTCCACCATGGGAGTATACTCTAGGGTCACTATGATTCATATTATATTTTCTTAAGATTCTTGAGCATTTTAGTCTGGTTTATAGTGCCTCTTGGACTTGGACTTTGTGAAATATGTAGTCCTAGAAAAAATGATATTTTGCCCATCATCGACATCTTAATCTTTGAACACATTATTTTTGAAAATTGATCACATAGTTCAGGTGTAGTAGACGCAAAAATAATATCATCAACATAGATTTGTACCAGGAGAATATCTTTGCCTTGTCTTCTGATAAACAATGTGGGATCCACGGTTCTTTTAGAGAATTCTTGAGAGAGTAGAAACTTCGACAATAGATTGTACCACGCGCGAGGAGCTTGTTTCAACCCATAGAGAGCCTTCTTAAGCTTATACACATGATTCAGATTGTCTTGATCCACAAACCCGTCTGGTTGGCTAACATAAACTTCTTCGCACAGAATGCCGTTCAGGAATGCCGTCTTAACATCCCTTTGGTAGACGATCATATTCATGTGAGCAGCATATGCGAGGAAAATCCGAATAGCATCAAGTCTAGCCACTGGAACAAAAGATTCCTCAAAATCAATTCCTTCTTCTTAACGGTAACCACGAGCAACCAATCGAGCCTTGTTCCTTAGAATACCTCCTAATTCATCAAGTTTCACCTTGTAGATCCATTTTAAAGTAATAACCATTACTTTATTTGGACGAGGAACGAGTTCCTAGACTTTAATGCGTCTTTATAGTTCTTTGGTTCAACTGATGTGAGAAAGGCATCGTAGTAACAAAATAAGGCTTGTTCATAAAGTTGGAGTCTTGTGGAAATAGGTCTTTCGAGTTCACCGATGATGTTATCTAACGGATGATCCTTGGTCCATTTGGTAACGTGTTCTGAGTAAGGAGCAACAGATTGCACGACAGTAGGAATAACATCCGAAGAAGAAGATGCTTCAGAATCATTTTCTGGAATGGGAATACCAAAGAACGGATCATTATTCAAGTGTGCAACATCTAAGTCATTATTGTCTTCTTCAACATCATTAGGAATGTTAGGAGATTGAGTTTCAGGTGTTGTTTATGAGTTACTAGGTGATGGTGCATCTTGGTCAACTGTTGTTGAGGAAGGTGAACCGGTTGATACAGTGGGGACTGGAGCAACTACTTCAGCAATTAGAGCAATGACTTCAGGGGATGGGCGATCAACACTTGATGGAGGATTGAGTAATTCATCAAACAGGGGTTGAAACAAAATATCCCAATCAGTTCTTGAAGGTGGTACAAATGGTGTTAAAGGAGTAGGGTTTGGCACGAGTCCTGAACTGATTGTTGCAAGAGTCGTTTCATAAAGTGCGGGTCCTGAACTGCTGTGTTCAGAAGCCATCGCTGTCAGCTCATCAAAATCTACATGTATTGTTTCGATGATTCGTCTGGTACGTCGGTTGTAAATTCGAAATGCTTTCTTTGTGGCTGCATAGCCAATGAAAATATCAATATCATAGTGCACCAAATACATGGAAAAACGATAAGTCGGGAAGTTTGTTATGTAAAAGCTCATATGGCGTTTTACCGTGATGAAGACGTATGATGGAACGATTTTGGGTGTAATATGCGGTATCAACTGCTTCTGCCCATAAGAATAACAGAACTTTTGCATAAATCAACATTGTGCGAGCAGCTTCAATTAGCGTACGATTACGTCTTTCAACGAAACCATTTTTCTGTGGAGAGCGAGCAACAGATGTTTCATGAGAGATGCCAACCTTCTCATAATATTCACGCTAAGTTTAATTAACAAATTCAGTTCCATTATCTGTTCTGATTCGTCAGACAGGCACTTTAAGCCTTACTTGGATCATCTTGAGAAACTTGATTATGAAATCTGGAGCTTCATCTTTTGACCTATGTAAATCGACAGTAATCATCGACAATGACGAGGATGTACTTCTTTCCATTAACACTTGCAACACGTATTGGTCCACAAAGATCCATGTGCAAGTGATAGAGTTTTTCTTGGTTGGTGTCTTTAGATTTAGGGTTGTGGGATTTCTTCTTTCTTTTGCCCAATGCACAAGCAGAACACAGATGGTCCTTTTCAAATTTTAGCTTAGGGAGACCTCAAACAAGACCGTGTCTAGCTAGATGGTTGATTGCACCAAAGTTCAGATGAGATAGACGTCAGTGTCATAGCCAGGACTTAGTCTTTGAGGCCTTTGACAAGAGACATATAGGAGAGGACGTCACCATATCTCTAAGAGACAGAGTATACAGATTGTTGCCTCGAGAACCAATCAATAGATCAACACCTTTTAGATTATGAATGAAGCAGGTGTGTTAACGAAAAGCAACTTCAAGGTTCGAATCACAGAATTGCCCAACGGAGAATAAGTTGTGTCCAAGTCCTTCCACGTAGTAAACCCTTGAAATCGTAACATTCCCAATCTGATAATCACCATATCCCAATATCTTTGCCACGTGATCATTTCCGAATTTGACAGTACCCAAAAATTTATTGACGAAATTGGTGAGCTGAGAGCGATCTCCGGTCATATGCTTGGAGCAGCCGGAGTCCAAATACCAGAGAACAATTTGGACGACCTGCATTCATCAAGAGAGGAAGATGGAACATCAGAAACTATGGATCCCCAAGATTTACTGGGTTCCTTTTTGTTAGCAGATAAAGATTTAATATTCTTAGGTTTGCTAACGGGAACATTAGTTTTAGATTTCTTAGGTTTCCTTGAGTAAACCAATGTTACCACAGGCTTAGGTGTATCACTTTCTAGAGCAGTTGGTTTCCTAAGGGGCACTTCAGCAGTTGTGGTTATCCTAGTTAAAGGGCACGCATTTCCTACTATAGTGAAGGTCCGACCAGTAGGTCTCCAAGTGTATCCAATATTTGTGAACACTTTTCCTGTTGGTTTCCAAACTTTTCTCTTTGAACTTTTCTTAACAGATTTAGATTTAGTGCGATCATTCACATCATTGATAAAATCAAGAACACACAAATCATGATTATCAGAAAGCATGCAACCATTACACTTAACACATAAAGGTTCAGAATTCGCATTAAGCTTGGAATGCTGCACATTTGCAGTTCCTTTAGGTTCAACAGCACTGTTCTTATTTTTCAAACTAGATTTAACTGTCCTAGGGTGGGCTTCTACTTTATTCTTCTGAGTACTACTTGGTGTTCGTTGAATCTTATCTTTCTTTGTATTTCCTGAAGGTTGTGATCCGCTAGCACTAGTAGATGGTTTTACTCTTGAAGAAGACAACATAGGTTTGTTAGAAACTAAGTTCGATGAAGAAGCTGTTTTTGTGTTTATGTTTCCTAAGGATGTAACGGGCTCAGTGAATCTAACTCTTTTTGTCCTCGTTCTTTGGGATCACAGCCACTAATTTATCACCTGAATTGTTGATGCGAGGGCAAGTTTGTCTGACTATTATAAGCAACTCCTGAATTTGTTTGGTATACTTACAAGCAGAGTCTAAGGATTTATTTAGAGGATTTTATGATTTTCCTTGTTCTACTATTTCCCTAAGAATCGCAGCTTCTTTCTGAGTGTGCTTAAGGTAATCAAAGTGAGCTGGCCTATTGTTCAACAATCTAGGGTTCAAATATTCCACATCAATTTTAAGCATTGATAAGTGCTAAATTGTATACATAAAATACCTGGGATTTTGCTAATAAAAGCCAAATAATGCCAAAAGGATAGAAATTTGTGTGCTTTTGTGTCTATTGTGCAGGATTTGATATGTAAAGTCAAAAGGAAGCAAAAACGACCAAAAACCGACAAGAAATGAAGAGACAAGACAAGAGTGAAGAATGGAAGTCAAACTTAAAAGCCGGATCAGCCCGATACAAGTCAATGAAGAGCAAATGAAAGTCAAAGGATCCATAATGACAAGTTTGCAAAGTTTAAGGGCTCATTTGAATGTTTTAAAGTCAAAGGACCAAAATTGCAAAAGATGAAAGTTGGTTATTAAGAGGAAAATAAAGGTTATCAACTACAAGGGCCAATAATGACAAATTCCAAAGTCATTTTACACTATATCTTGAAGAAAGAAAACGGAGGGGCCACTTATGCAATATCTCCAAAAATTCAAAATGAAACGCGGCTTAATCCTCCTAACTGTTTTACAACCACTTTTCCCGCCCAAAATCGCAACAAACCCAATTTGCCAAAACCCTTCCCTGTTTCTTCCTTCTCAACTCTACCTCGTATTTTCCCTATTGCCACATCACTTCGCCCACGTGTCAACAGCCTATTGGCCCGAACACCTCACCATTTATATCTAACGGCTTAGATTCAAACTCAAGAGATCCAACGGCTATAAAGGATACAAGCTCTCATCCTCTTATCAATTCTCTCTATAAATACAAGCTTAAACATTCAATTTTAAGTAGTAGTTAGTTTTTAGAGTTCAGTTTTACTTTTGTAATTTTCTCTTTTAGTTACTGTTCATTTAGTCGAATTAAGTTCTTCTTAAATCTTTTCAATTTCAGTTTTACTACTTGTTACTTCTATTGTACTCTTCTTTCTTCATCAATAAAGCAAGTTTAATTGTGATTGTGTTTAAATTCTCATGTTTTAAGCCGTTTTTAAGCAATAAGCTTGAAATAAGCTAATTTTAGCTTATTAAGTTTTCTCTAATTCTCAATTTGTTCAAATGCTATAAAAGCTTTTTAATACTGACTTTGTCTATTAGAGTTCAATATTTTTCATTTGAATTCATAATTCATTCAATTTGGAAGCAACAAGGAGTAATAAGCTCTCAAAAGCTTATTAAGCTTAAAGCTGTTGGTTTAGAGGCTAAGGTAGCCAATAGGTTTATGTTTTAAGGTCACTCATTCAGAAAGAGTGACCTAGTTCTGAGACTTCAATTCCAGGTTTAATCCTCTATATTTCATCATTAGCATTCATTTAGCTTATTACATTTAGCTTATTGAATTGTCTTTTTGTGTGCTTAATCTTGTTTAATGTTGCTTAGTTAGTTAAGAAATACAAATGTCTTTAGATAATTGTAGCTAGGATTCATTTAGTTTCATTTTTACTTTAATTCTGTCAAAGTAGTATAATAAGCTAGCTGATAAACTAGCTTATTTTTCTACATAAGCTAGGACTTTTAGTGCTAAAATAGTTTAATTAGGTTAGTATAAAATTGAGTAGATAAAGGGTTTAAACAGTTCTAGCTTTAAAATAGTTTTTAAGTGAAATTAGTTTGGACAGTTAATAGTTAAGTAGTGTTTGGATCAAGGTGCATTTGACTTTAAAAGTCAATATAATTCTGTCAATTAAAACTTAGCTAGTTTAGAAATTCAGGTAAACAAGTTTTATAATAGGATGTAAAAGTTAGAGTGTAGAATTTAAACAATGTAGAGGCTTAAAAAAGATGTTCCCTAGCACCAGGGCAGTTTTAATGTTCAAATAGATTTAGTGCTTAGTAATTCATAGCATTCTAGAGTCCAATTATAGTTAATGCAGGTTTAGATACACTTAGATAGTTAGTTTAGATAGTTCTCAATATAGAATTTGGCACCTGCAGCATTGTTCTCTGCCTTGGTATATCAGGCAACAACAGTCTTATTTTAGTTAAAACTTGTTGTTGCTATTAATTATTTCTAGCCATTTTTCAGCCGACTTTCTTATTGGAAGTTAGAAATTAGTTTTAAGCACCTCATTAGTACTCCATTAGCTTTTTAAAAATCAACTTTTAACTTTCATTAATAAGTGTTGAATTTGCTTTTAGGTCCTTTTAAAAGTGGTATAGCAACAGTTTAGAGTAATAGCTTATTTCTTTTAGAATTTTCATTTCTAGTTGTAAATTTTAAAAAATCTTGATTAATGTTGCTTAGTTAGTTAAGAAATACAAATGTCTTTAGATAATTGTAGCTAGGATTCATTTAGTTTCATTTTTACTTTAATTATGTCAAAGTAGTATAATAAGCTAGTTGATAAACTAGCTTATTTTTCTACATAAGCTAGGACTTTTAGTGCTAAAATAGTTTAATTAGGTTAGTATAAAATTGAGTAGATAAAAGGTTTAAACAGTTCTATTTTTAAAATAGTTTTTAAGTGAAATTAGTTTGGACAGTTAATAGTTAAGTAGTGTTTGGATTTAGGTAAATTTGACTTTTAAAGTCAAAACAATCCTGTCAAAATACTTTACATAGCTGAGTTAAGTCATGTTAACAAGTTTTAAACAGGTTTTGAGAAATAGATTGTAGAATTTCAAAATTTACAGCTTAATAAGTTTGTTCTAACACCAGGGCAGTTTTTAGTTCAAATTAGATTTAGTGATTATGTTTGTCAAAAGCATTTTAGAATTCAAAATAGATTTAATTGCAGGTTTGATTTCACTTAGATAGTTAGTTTAGATAGTTCTCAATATAGAATTTGGCCTGCACATTAGTTCTTGCCAAGTATATCAGCAACAACAGTCTTATTTAGTTAAAACTGTTGTTGCTATTCATTTTTCTAGCCATTTTTCAGCACTTTTTATTAGGAGTTAGAAATTAGTTTTAAGCACCTCATTAGTACTCCATTAGCTTTTTAAAAATCAACTTTTAACTTTCATTAATAAGCTGTTGATTAGCTTTTAGGTCCTTTTAAAAGTGGTATAGCAACAGTTTAGAGTAATAGCTTATTTCTTTTAGAATTTTCATTTCTAGTTGTAAATTTTAAAAAACCTTTTATCTAGGTTTATTCAATAGTCAAAGAATAGCTTATTTCCAAAATATTAGCTTCTAGTATTTAGTAATAAGCTAGATAGCTTACTTAGTTTAGCATAAATTCAGTCAATAAGCTGAATTTTAGATTTTTAAGTTCAAATTTCTCATTAATCTTGTATACCTTTAGCTTATTTCTTTCTAGTTATCCCTAGTACACATCTTAGATTTCATTTAGCTTCTTGTGGTTTTCATTTTCATTTAGAAATAAGCTAGGAATAAGCCAAAGTTTGAAATAGATAGTTAAGGCTTAGTTTCTGAAACACAGAAGTAAAAGCTAATTTTTTAGCTTATCTAGTTAATAAAAGTTCAAAGTGTCTTTGTTAAAGTTGTAGAGTATAAGCCCAAGTATAACTTTGTAGTTTTAAGCTTTTGCTCATTTTCACTTTTTAAATAAGCCAAAAATAAGCTGAGTCGTAGGGTTTGTTTTGAATATTTTCAATAGTTAGGGGTTACCAGTTTTCATAGTAGTGTAAAATTTAGACAGTTACCCCGCCTATCCTTTACTTTCTATTATTTCACTTTCTACCCTGTCTTTTTAGGAATAATAAAATAGATTTTAAATTTTTTTAATTTAGGTTTAATAAATAAGGGTTAGTTTTTAATTGGAAAAATTAGGGTTCAATTAGTTAATAAAATTTGGGCATTTTCATTCCATTAAATTTCTGCACCTTTTTAGTTGTTAAAAATCATTTTTCTTTATTTTTCCAGTTAAATTTGTATTTTCTAGGAATTAAAATAGAATTTAAGTAATTTCTTTTTCTTAAATAAATCATATAAAATAGAAAAATAGTTGGAAAATTTTGATTCTTTTTGTGAAAATTTTCTTTTTAATTCTAGAATTTTTGAAAAATAAAAGTAAAATTTTAGTGTTAATTTTTAGAAAAAGTTTATTTTTGTTAATTCATTTTTCTTTAAAAATTCATAAAAAATTCAAAAATAGTTTAAAAATTCTAATTCTTTTTCCTAAAATTTTCTTTTTAAATTTGTGATTTTTAGGCATTAAATTTGTTATTAGAAGTGCTTTAGATTTTAAATTCTCATTTTAGCTCACGTTTTTAATTCACATTTGTTAATTTTTTGGATTTCTAGTTAATTGATTTTAGTTTCTTTAATCATTTCTATAGTTTAATTGTGCTATTAAATTTGTAGTATTAATTCAAAAGCCAAAATCTTATTAACTTTCTTAACTCGAATCCGAATTATCACCTAAATCTCAATTCACGACTTCTTCGAGGATTTACGACCGTTGTAGTAATTTACTTTCCTAAGTGATTAAATTGTTTGAGAAGTAATTTGGAAAGAATTTTCACGGGATTAATACTATATATATATAAATTTGACTATACCAAATTTTGGCGCCGCTGCCGGGGAAGACGTGAACGATTTTTGAGGATATTCGTTGAAGTAGAGTTTTGAAGACCCTTCCTTCTTGGAAGTTACCTTGCTATTTTTGGATATATACTATAAAAATACAAAACGATCATTAATTCGATTCCTATCGAATTAATAAAAAAAAGAAAAAAAATAAAATAAACAAATTTGGATACTAGCTATCCATCTTAAACCATTCCAATTAACAACAAAATTAATCGTGAGTTACTTGCGAGGTACGACGGACCTTTGAGTTTACAAACTAAAAGGTGAGTTTAAGGAAAGGTGATAGCTACTTACTAAGAAGTCATTGCGGCTCGCTAAGCTTTTCCGCTTAATTGTGCGTAATCTTAAAGACTTATCGTGAAGCTTGTAATTAACGGTTGCCAAAAATATTTTTCTTTTTGTTTTCCTTCCTAATAAATACTAAAAA